>RHLP01000764.1:0-16084 GCA_003719405.1 Aspergillus incahuasiensis
ATTATATCTAGATTCTAATCTAGAAATAGTTTATTCCTAACTATTAAGGTTAGAGATTAAGTTCTGCCATACCATACTACTTTAAAGTAAATCCTATTAAAATAGTAACTTATTAACCTATATAGTTTAGCCAACCAATTAATAAATTATTTCTACCACTAAATTTGTTGTTTATACAGTTAACTGTTTAACAGAAGTCATCATCTAGCATCATCATTCCTAGCCATCGACCTCCAGTGGTAAAAGTAGTGAAGGGACAGCCCTTCTGAGCAGACCCTTTGGGAACTGTCATTCTCCGTACTGTGGCCCGGTCATCCGCACCACTCACCAAGCGCAGCCCCTTATTATTAATTGACTCTAATAACAGCCATCATATATTGAAATGTTTTCGCCACAGGTCCTTTTGTCTGTCCCATATCTTTTGCCGGATGTTCTCATATCTTTGCGCATCCCATGCGAGCTGATGAACGCCTTATCGTCAGCGGCATGGTTGTGACCAGCAATCAAAACAAGTAAGCCTTGACATCAAGCAAGTCATCACCTTCGGGGCTCGGCGCGCTGACAAAGTTGTCCTGAGGAAGCCCTAGAGACTGAAAATATTGCCCCTCGTATGCTCAAGCCAAAAGTTCATTTTAAACAAGCTTGTCCTGTTGTCGGAGCCCAGCACATCTCCGCTGATTCAGTGTTACCTCGCTATCTCGGATACCAAAGCAAGCAGTTGCCTCAAGGAGATAACCCCGGACCGCAAGATAGCTCGAGGTCGAGCTACGCTAATAGTTAGCTTGCCACTGAGAACACACATGCTGACTCCGACCAACTCAACGTCACAAGTATACCCAAAAACACGTCGCTCGCTTACCACTGCGGCAGAGATTAATTCAGGATCTTCTCCTGCAATATGTCAAGTCTTGGGAGCAGCCCAAAGACCTTACTGTCGACCGAAATGATGCTTCGCCTTATCAATGACATTGCCCTGCGCTTGTTTGACCCCCTAGCCACTGTGCAGATGTGGCCAGGGACGAGATTCTCTCAGCAAAATTAGGCTCGAGAAGATTGTGGAAGCTCTGAAGCGCAGCGTCTTGTGGCTGCCGAAGGCGGCTAGGCCGGCCAGAGCGCCTTTACCTAGGTAGTGGTATGCCTTCAGCACTCTGCGAACGATATAAACTGGTAGCCGCTGGTGATTTTGCCGGGCCCGTTAGACCATCAGACAGTTAGGCATTCGTGGGCGTCATTGTGAGTTTGATAGGTGATGGCGATGGTCGCATCACACCGCGGTTTTCGATCACTCGCCGTGGTATCAGGTTGACCCTGTTGAATAAGGGCTCGTTGTGCTGGAGGATATCACGATGTTGTCGACGCTTACGAGGGCCTACGCTGGAAGTCTGCGTCAGGTGGATTGAGACATGCTGTTGTTCGCAATGATATCTTGAGTCGCAAGCGAGGAAAGGTGGGTTGGCAATATATTGGACTTATAAGCAGCAGCTCTTTTTGACTTTTGGTTGACACCTCAAGTCCTAGCTCTTTCCTCGTTCTCATTGAGAGATAGGCTTCGACCGTGAACCGCGGCATGATATTGATGAGTTGCAAGAGAGAGGCTTGCCCATACTCATCGCTCGCCTTTCTTTCCTATAGTCACACCTCGAGTCCGAGTCCCTGGCTTCGGTTCTCTCTATCTGCAAGCTGTACAAGGCCTTCATTTAGCTTTGGACTTGGCTCCGAAGTGAGGTCACATAAACTGAATTTTGGTCAATCCAAGTGAGTTGACTCCTAGTATCCTTAGATCCCAGTAACTTCGACGGGCGCTTCCCACTCCTGATCAGCTGCTCACTCTTTCATCTTTACTCTGCCCGGTCTGATTGCACTGTCAGTCCCTTTTGCCCTCTATATCTTGCTTTCTTTCGAACCTTTTCCTGCTTACACTTTCCTCCCATTTATCACATCCTCTCCTCTAAAGGCCTCCAGCACAAGCATCTTCGTCTTCCAACACTTTCTCTCTGCATCATATCTTCTCATCTAAGACTACTGAGGCCAATCACCCTCCTTCGGGTTCTAGGTGGGCCCTTCTATATCTTTGCTAGCTTCATTAACCACCCTGATATCGTCTCTCATTCATCTCAATACTCCAAGTTTACCAACCTTTCTGCTATCTCCTCCCTTCTGTCTATCCTTCCTGTCTTCTCTCCTAACCTGGTTTCTCTTATTTCTGCTCTTCTGGCCTGCTCACCTACTTCATTTGAAGTCTGCTCATACCTACTTTGCCAGTTTCTCACCTTTCTGCTCCTTCTTCCCCTCCCCGCTGAATACCCTCACATCTGCCATCCTAACCTGCTCGCCTTCCACATCTGCTCTCAAGTCTTCTCACTTACCTGCGCAGACAGTATCTCAGCTTTTGGTTCTCTCAAAGGTCTTGCGCCGAGAGCTTCGTCCCTGTTTGATCTCGTACATCTCTCTCGACAGCCGCTCCGGCTTGGGTTGTTCTCCCACCCCTTCAATTCTCAAAATCTCAGTCTGTATTACCTGCTTACTGCTATTAGCTCTTAGACTTACACGTTGAATGCCTTCCCCAAGGTTCTCATACGCACCCTCTTTTACGACCAGTGCCCATTTTAAGCTACAATCACGGGTGTCTCCCCGCGATCACCATGGACAGCGAATCGTTCCATTACATCTTGCATCATGTTATATTCCCGCCGAAAACACCTGAGAATCCCGAGCGTACTCAAAAGTCGCTCGAGAGAGCTCTGATGCTCCTTGTCCGAAATGTTCTTGCTTCTTTCATCACGAAGAGGTCGGATGAAGCTCGAGCCCGATGGGAAGCGGTGGACCATATGATTGAAATGTGGCTACATATCGATGGCGCAGCAGGGCTCGACCTGAATCGGTATGAGGAGGCACTTATAAGCGCCATAAAGAATTTGAGAGATCATGGTAATGTCTATATCTCTTCTTCAACCGCAACTTATTCACAAGTGTTATGTCTTAGGGGCCATTGCACTTTATATTGCCGAGCAGAACTGCGGGTGGCTGGCGCATTACGACCTTGAAAAGAACAAGATCATATTTGATGCTTTTGAAGCCTCAGCTTTATCAACTTCTGTACTAAAAGCACAGGGTCCGCTCATTCGGTGCTTTCCTGGGCAAAGCGTTTCTATCCCGGCTACGATGGTCGATGATGTTGCGTTCTGCAAGTACTTGGCTCATAATCTTTGCCGCCTTAACATTGAGTGTGTCCGCGAAATGTGTCCCAAAGCAAGTGAGCTTCGTGACAACATTGAAGAAACGCGTGACACTGTGCATCCAGGTTTGATTACGGAGGGGCTGATGGCACAACTTCTGGCATTTGGGGAGCACGGCGTGTATCGATCCTTTGAAAAGCATGTGAGGGATGAAGTCAACTTCAATGACGGCAAGAAGCCATGGCGACGCTCGCCACTGTGGTTTGTGATGAAAGTTGCAATACAGACAATCCTCTATCGCACATTCCCTGTTTGTGATGGCCGCACGGAGTACAAAAACTTCATGGCTTTTTTTGTCGCCGAAATTGGTTCCCGTGCCAAAACACAAGACGATAATGCCAAAACACAAGATGTCAATGATATTGCGAGTGCGTTGAACATCATACAAGCTAAGGTAGCTCGCCGTGTCTCTAAGCTTCAGGGAAATACCCTTGACTTTGTGCTTTGCCGAGTTGTTGAAGTAAATGGAGAGATCATGGAGCGCTTACGAGAATTCCAGTCGAACATCCAAAGCCAGGATCTGAAACATATTCCTATGGCTTTTGGTCCTGTTCGAGACAGCGACCTGGCAACGTCGCTAAAACATTCCCGAAACCACTTGCGCGATGCAATGATGCACATAAAGGCAGTCAGCGCCAATTCAATTTTCGACCGAAAACACAAGACGCGGAACCAGCGTCAGACAACTGGTCTTCCCAAACTGGAAGATGGCGAGGTACTCACATTGCTTGATTTTGAGGCCTGGGTAGACACTGAGCTTCAGACCTGGAAAAACAGAACCAATCCAACCGACAAGGTTTGCCGTGATGTCGCGCAGCTTATCAAGATATACTCGACATACGCTCATAAGAAGTATGTAGAGATGCCTGACGCCATGTCCTTGATGTTTCTTGTTATCATGGAGTTGTGGGTTGCTTTGGACAAACTGTGCATCGAGCTCTGTCCGAGGGGGTTGCTCAAAGACTTCTCGCCAGAAATTCCGAGGAAATTCCTTCATCCGTTGCTGCTTCCTCATCGGCGTCAGATGCAGCGGGCACAGGAAGTCGAGAATTATATCCAGACCCGGCATGAAAACTGCAATTCTGAAGGGCCAAGAATCTTGAAGGATCTAGATCCTGAGACGTTTGCTGAGACGTTCGCTGCGCGATACTTTGATATAACTCGGAACCATAGAACACTGCGTGACAATATCATAAGGTTAGCAACTGAAGAACGTGAAGATCGACGCAAAGAATGGGAGGAGCGTTCGAGTAAGTACCAGGACCTTCTCAACCAGTCCTCCATCCTGGCTCACGAAACGGAACACGATGAATGGAACGAGAAGGTCCATCATTCTTCTTGCACCAAGTGTCGTTTGGAAAGGAGTGCCTCGAGCTTACAGATTGAAGTCCATGAGTGGCCGCTCCCTGAAGACGACGATCTGGTTAAGATCGTTGTTTTTGAGCTTGCGTGTCCGGAATGGTTCGCTCGGTGGCGAGACATTACTTGGAAAATAATAGACGACTTTGGCAGGCCACAGAAAAGAGAGCCCTCAACGATGGAGATCAAATTGTTGGATTATCCCGCAACTAAAGGGTTTGCTTCCAATTGTCGCCAGAGGCTGATGCTTGCTTCCTCCACCAAGTCCTGGGCAAATACACACTACAGGACACAAAACTTTCCCGTTTCCTTTGAGAAAATTGCAGTTGAAAACACTCTTAAGTTCTCGCTATGGGATGATGAGAAGCGTCTTTGGGCTGCAGTTGGGTGCAGGCTCCCAAAGCCTGCAATCAAGTACCTTTGCGTATTCAATGTCCGCAACACTGTTTATGATACTCACCAATATGCCGTCGAATCTTACGACCATGCCCAAAACAAGGTATTGGCCGACCAGCGCAACTGTTGTTCGACAATCAGTCTTCATGAGGTAAGCGCTTTCGGTCATCTTCGCTCGGGTGAGCGCTTGCAGTGGTATAATATAGCCAGGGAATTTGCCTCATATTCCAATTCAATGAACAAAGAACCTGTACGCAAACTATTTTGTCAAGCAGCGTGGGAACTTGGTTCAGCCAGTCCTGATACACAACTCAGAGCCACCCATGCGTTCTTCGAGGAGTATAATTCCGTCAACAAGCTCTTGCAAACTCTCGAATCAAGATTGGAAAGCATATATAAGAACTGGACTGAACACCATACGCTTCACACAATTGTCATTCTAGGGCTACGGGTTCTGAGCCTATGTTCAGCTTCATTTGGGGAGCGCACTGCATCTCTCCTTCGGCGTTGTAGAGAAGTAGCGCTGGGCTGGTGCACAGGCATCACAAATATGCTTGACGCCCGAGAAGATCCGGATCATCATGCGCACCTGAGGCTACTTTTTGAAATGGGGGGAATATGTGTTCTGACATACGCTGTAGAAGATGAGCATCTATCAGCACTTCTTCATAGTCGTGATGACTTGCAGATGTTGGTGAGGTCCTCAATTGTGCTTTTCGAGAACACCTCGCACCCGATAGAGGGCCAGCCCCTCGAAATGAGGGCTATGGTCATTCAAGCTACAAGGACTTTACGCCGTGCTGAGCAGCAAATCTCTAAGCTGATTAAAGAGGATCCCACCGGTCTCAATGATGCGATCCGGCAATTCTCTCAGGACATCCGCATTGAATCCTCTTGGAAATTTGACGGCGGAGACAACATGAGATGGGCAACGAACACATCAATTCTGCTAGAAGGAGGGCGACCGCAAGAGATTCGTTACAACATATTGAGCGGAGAATTACTCATAGATAACCAACCAACACGCCGTCTTCCGGAGAAATATACAAATCATTTGCTATTTAAGCGAATGTTTGGACAGGTAAGAGAACTTCGTACCTGATTCTTTCGAGGCCACACTGACATCCTTAAGCGGACACTGTCTGTGGTCCGATCTGGTTTGAAAGGTTCAACCTGGACCTCAAGGAAGCTTTTTGGGGACGGCCAAGTAAGCTGGTCAAAGCAAAGTTGACTATCGACTTGTCACTTACATATATAGGTTCATTTCGGACTCGAAGGGGACCAACTTGTGATCAAAACCCAAATAGCGAGCCAAACCCTGCGTCTAATACCACATGACATTTTCATCGAAGACTTTCCTGAATCCCTGGTCAATGAACATGCACATTGGCTTGATCTAGAAACCGGAGTACTGGAGTTCCGGCCTCTTCGCAAGGCATGGCAAGCAAACAATCTGAACTGGAGTATGCCTTTTCAGCAAAGGATCGAGGGGTCCTCGGTCACTAAACAAGGCCAACGGACGTTGATTGACATACACAGTGACCTCTTTGCACAAATTGCGGATGTCCTCAAAGTATTAGATGACCCAAGACATATCCGCATTACATTATCGTCAAATGACATTGTCGAGGCAAAACTGGTCCGGTTGCGACTGAACTTCTTCATCAATGATCAATCAGAGTTGGAATGCAGGGAGACCGATGCCATTATCGATATAAACCAGGAACTTGGCTGCTTCTACGGTCTATCAAACAAACTTGTTCTACGAGCTAAAACCGGGCGGCGCCACCGCACAGTGCTGATTCCTTATGGAAAAGTGAAGGTTTGCAAAAACACCCAAAGCAACGAGGTTTCAATTGAGCTGCCGAGTGCTCCACGCATCAAATACTTTCATTATCTTCTTGATTCAGACCTGGAGATGCTCTCGGACTCTGCCGACATGGTTAGTACTCTATACCAGGCATACTTGCATGCCGTTACTTCATTTGTACTCCCTGATCCGGCCACGAAGCGCACGGGAACCGAGGAAGCACTGCGTATTTTACGGCAGGCAAGGATGAAAACGCCCTTTCCTCTAGAATCCGATTGCATCCGGCTATTGGAATCCATCGCAGTCCTTACTCCTTGGCGCCAGTTTTACCCTCCTGGCATGGAAGTATTACAGAGGGTGAGCTGGAACCGAAACCTCGGTGCTTTGGCCCAGCATGACGACTTCAGGCAACTTGCTCAGGAGATATTCAACCACGCCAGCAGACTTACCAGATTCTGGGATTCGAGGAAAGAGTCGGCTCCTCCAAGTTTAGAACGAGGAGATCTCCACCTTCTTGATAGAGCCCGCTCCCGAAATTCTCATTTCTATAGATCAGAATACGAGGGCACTACTAGATGTGTGGAGGGAGATCTATCAAGGTATCAGGCCAGGGACAGGTGTGACCCTGCAAGTGATCGAAGTAATCGGGTGTACGAAATCGCGGCGCTCATCCGGGATTGGCCAGCCACCCTAAGTAACAGAGAAAACCTCTTGAATACAATGCAGAGCTGGGGTAGCATGGATACGCGAGTCTGGCAGCGAAATCAGCATACTTATACGACACTCATTGATTCGCCGATGCCAAAGCTATGGGCTTCGTTATACCACGAGTGCCGCTCAAGCAGACGGGAAACCCATACGTATCCTCTGATCTCCATGTTCGGCATGCTAGCCTTTGGTAAAGCTCAACTCTGCCATCTTCGCTCTTTACTGGCCGTCGCTTTTTCCGGATCATTTCCGGAAATGCCTATCGAACTCCTGGGCCAGTCGCTGCAGCTAGGACTTGCACCGGGACAGAGACTGGACAAGGCTGAAGTCCAAGCCACCATATCCAACCACTACCCGTCTTTCAAATCCGATTTCGGCGCGAATTCGCGGGGCCTTTCCAAAGCTGAGAAGAGCAAGGTCACCTATTCACAAAAGAAAACATACAATGCGACCAAAAAGAAGGCAATTGATGCTCTCGCAACTTCAATTGTGGAGCAATGGCCGTGCCAGGTCCTTAGGCGACCTTCAAACTTGGAACCCTGGCAAACGAAGAGTTTCAATGAATGTGAGCTTCTGTTCAAGGGCTTTAGGAAAAATGTGCAGTTCTACCAATTTATTCAGAGCGTGCAAGAGAAGCTAGATACCTCGGTTGTATCCCCTCGCCCGCCATCGAAACAACCTCCGCCGCTCAAGCGACTCTTGATCTATGTCCCTCCCCTGGAAATTTGGCATCCGCCGTGTATCCACGATCTTTTGGGGTCGGCCGATGCTCCGTCTTTGATGGACATAGACATCAAACCTCTCAGGTATGAAAGGGTCAAATTGCCTGCATGTTCTGACAGAGATGCAGAGGGTCAACTCCGGGCCCTAATCTCAGGCCTACCAGAAGGTCATAATCAGTTACGTCAACAGTATGCGAGTGACCTCTTGGAAAGCTTGGGGGCCCTTGGGGAGATGTGCTTGCCTCACGATCCTACCAATATTCCCACGGACAGAGATGTCCTTGTGCAGCATCGTAATGATGTTTCGTCACAGAGGGATATTATCTGGGCCGAGATTACATCCACGTTAGAAACAGCTGAAGATCCGTGGCAAGCTATCAGTAATTCTGTACTTGCACCTTCAGTGACAATATCCTCAATACTATCTTTGCTGGCATTTGATAAGTGGAGTACGGTCCCTGAGCCTTGGAAGGAAATACTCTTGACGTTTGCCAAAACGGTTTCTTCGTTGCGCCGTTGCGAAAGACTTCTGCAGCATTTTGATAACGGAGATGTGAGCATGTTTTACAGAGAGGCTGAAACACTGGGCTGTGATGGTTGGGACGCCGCAGAAACCCCCGACTGGCTGCTCCTTGAGATCGAGAGTGACCTGACGATCAGGGAGCGTCAGGCAAATATCGCACGCAAAATGATCGCCCCGGATGCTGGAGAGAATGCCGTTCTACAGCTTAATATGGGAGAGGGAAAAACCATCGTGATTACGCCAATGGTCGCAGCCTGCCTTTCAAATGGAACTCAGATAGCTCGGATCATAGTACTGAAGCCCCTCCTGCGACAAAGTGCTGACATTCTGGCCCGAAGATTGGGCGGGTTACTCAACCGTCCAGTTTATTATGTCCCATTCTCGCGGAGCACAAAGCCAGATGAATCAATGGTAGAATGTCTGAAGGAATTATATCTTGAATGCCAGAAACAGAGAGGTATCCTGATGGTCCTCCCGGAGCAGCTACTTTCTCTTCGACTGGTCGGCTTAGATCTGGCAACAGACGCGGCTCTCAGCTTGGTTCAAATGGAGGAAGAACTACAACGTATATGCCGCACTATTATTGATGAAAGCGACGAAGTTCTGGACCCCAAATTCCAGCTCATATACACAAGAGGTAACCAGAAAAACATTGATGGAGAAAGTGATCGCTGGCAAGTCGTTCAAGATGTACTCGAAGTGGTCGAGAAAGAGGCAGTAGCCCTGCAGGCTGAAAACCCAGGCATCTTGCAGGTCGAACAACAGGGTATCCGCTATCCTATTCTGCACTTTTTGAAATCGCATGCCCCGCGTGCATTGCTCGAAAGAGTTGCTAGAGCTATTTTCAATCAAGCACTCCCAGGACTATCATTCCGGCAGTGGTCCGAAAAAATCCGAATGAGTGCATTGGAATTCGTCTGCTTTCCGGGCACGAGCGAAGCACACGAAAATACCGTGCGAGAAGCCTTCAAGAGCAGCGTCATGCTCAAGAAGCTGCTCGTGCTCCGAGGTATGTTCGCGCATCGCATCTTGCGGTTTGCATTGGCAGGAAAACGCTGGTTGGTAGACTACGGGGTTCATCCATCACGGTCCTTGATGGCTGTTCCATTCCGGGCGAAAGGTGTTCCTTCAGAGAATGCCGAATTCGGCCACACAGACGTTGCCCTGACTCTGACGTGCCTGAGCTACTACTATGGAGGTTTGAGCGAGGAACAGATAATGCAATGCTTTCATCTGATTCTCAAAGACAACGATCCCAGAGTTGAGTACCAGCGCTGGATCACAAGGAGTGGGGATAGCATTCCTGAAGGCTTACGTTCATTCAACGGAGTGAACCTGGAAGACAGAAAAACCTTTCAGGAGAGTCTGTATCCACATCTCCGGTATTCCAAGGCCATCATCGAGTTCTTCCTCTCGAAGGCCGTGTTTCCCAAAGAGGCAAAAGAGTTCCCATTCAAACTCTCCACGTCGGCGTGGGATATCCCTTCAGGACATGGCCAACCGCTCACAACGGGCTTTAGTGGAACCAATGACAATCGGTATCTGCTACCGAAGTCAATGCCCCAGAAGGACTTACCTCATCTTCTCCATACAAACGCGATGGTCTTGAGCCAGCTGCTAAGGGAAGAGAATATGCCCTGTGTTCTCTGTGAAGACCCTAACGGCGGTCAGCTTTCTGTCGAGAAGCTTTTAGAGCTTGTCGACGATCAAAATCCTTCTATCAATGTAATCATTGATGTTGGTGCGCAGATATTGGAGTCAAGCAACGAGGAAGTCGCCAAGGCATGGCTCGCTATCACCACCAGAATTAAAGCCTCTGCCGCTATTTTTTACAACTCTGATGACGAAGCCGTGGTAGTAGATCGCGATGGCTTCATTGAGCCACTTTTTGCATCTCCATTTAGGGGAAGAATGCACCTGTGCTTGGTCTTCCTAGATCAGCATCACTCCCGAGGCGTTGATCTGAAGCTTCCACGAGATTATCGTGCAGCAGTTACGCTCGGACCGCGATTGACCAAGGACCGACTTGTACAGGGTTAGTTCTATATCAATCTTTTCTAAATAGCTTACTGACTTTAGGATAGCATGCCACAGATTGAGAGAGCTCGGCAACGGCCAATCGGTGGCTTTCTTCATACCTCCTGAGGTTAAGCACAGCTTGAAAGATATTGGAACAGGCATTGTCACCTCGTTAGAGGTAATAGACTGGGTGCTAAAACAAACATGTGCCCATCTAGAAAGCCTTCAACCGCTTTGGGCATGGCAAGGACTACAATACTTCCGTTGCCGGAAAATCTGGGAAGACTTCAGCGCGGAAACGAGCAAACTTCAGGTCATGGTGACCCGAATTCAGGAGTCAGAGTCAAAGACTCTCTTTCAGCTTTACGCTCCCTGGGTGGACCCTTTACACTGCACTAATACTCTTCAACAATTAGCGCTCTACTACCCAGCAGCTGGGGAGCTCTACGAGATATGGAAAAGTGCGGATGTCGCAGCCACGATGCTCCACGAGGAACAAGAGCGGGAAATTACCCAAGAAGTCCAACGCGAGCAGCAAGTCTGCCGTCCACTACCAGTTACACCGCTGCCTAATCACGTCCACGGCGATCTCAAGCACTTTGTCAGGCACGCCCAATTTCCAAGGCTGTACACCAGCGATGCCGTGCCAACAGACCCGGCCTTCACGAGTCTATCGCGGACCTCAGCTGGTAAATTCAATGTCCCCTTCGAAATTATCGGTAAGCGACTCTATGCTACAGCAGACTTCCTCAATACAATACCCGAAGGCGCGAGTCCCGTCGACGACGAGTTCCTCAAGCCAGTCCACTGGGTCCTCTCAAACGTCCGCAACAAAATGCTCCTCATTCTAAGCCAATATGAAGCCAATGAGCTTCTCCCGGACATCCGGAAGTCCAATAATGTCACTCTGCATATGTACGCCCCACGGACCACCAAGGACATGTGCTCCTTCAGCAAGTTAGACTTCCTTACCGTTGGGAGACAGCGGCATAACCTGCAGGTTGCACCAGAGCTCCTCCAAGCTCTAGAGATTTTCTCGGGAAGTCTCTACTTCGACACCTTTGCCGAATATCAAGCGGCATGTCACTTCTTTGGGTTCGTAACGGACGCGACACGCGACATGGATATCCCCGAGGAATCCGTCACGAGCGAGGGATTCGTGGACGAGCAAGGCCGCAACCAGGTTGGATGGCCGGTGAAATCGCCGTTCGAAACATGTCCGCTACCGTTCTTGAAGACGTGGTATAGCATCCGAACTAAGGGCCATGGGTTCGCGCAGTCGCATGTGGGTTCCATTGCAGAGGCAAGGAGGTTGACCGAAGACCGGTTTTGATGTTTTGCATATATTGCCATATACTTGCCAAGTGCGAATACCAAACCAAAGGTCTCTTGGTTATGTTATATCAGTATATACCATGGCCCGGGTAAGACCACCTAGACCTACCTAACTTTTCGCATACACCATCATCATGTCTTTAGCTAGATTGGACCGTGGTCGATAGACTATCCACTAGATGACATAGAATGCTATGGTTACTTATTGAATACCGACATCGAGCCTGATTAATTGATTAATGCTAACAAAGAGCACGTAGGACAAACAATAGATAATATTGTTATCAGAGTCAGAAGTATCTCTCCACGAAAATGATTTTGATAGAAATATATACTAGAATAAGATAATAATGTGTCTAAGGATAAACGATTATAGCCAAGCTAGAAGAATTAGAAGTGACTGGATGAAAGAAAGTACATAAAACAGACTCTGGCGATGTAAACTGCTCAAGTATCCCCGTTCTCTAAACCCAGTCATCCAAGAGCTCTTCTTTCGTGACCGGGTTGTGAGATCTATCCAGCGGGGAGACGGAGTCCTGCGGTATCTTTTGAGGCTTGGTAGAGAAAAGACGTCTATGTCTAATGGCGTGTATACTCGCTTTTGGTTTATGCGGGGCTGTCCAATGTCGTATGTACATCGTGGATACTCATGCTCATCAACGGTAAAGAAACATGGCCGAGTTAGCGTACGTGCCGCATTCTCAAAAGGAGGTTGTTGCGCGACGACCGGTGCATTGCTGATAGTGTGATGCGAGGATATGAAAAAATTGAACCACAAGGAGGTGGTGATGGAATTAGGAGGCAAGGTTAGGACATTCACCCTTCGCGCGCTGGAAGGCATTGGCGAAAAGATCCTGCATAGCGAGGTAGTGGAATAGAATGCCGCCAAGGACAGCAAAGTGCCAGATGTTGTGGCTGCCGCCGACGTAGTCGAAGAGACCTGGGCTCCAGCGCTCCGGGACCTGAGAGGCGTAAACGCAGGCGCCAACAAAGTAAACAAGGATGCTTTTCATGACGGGCGCGTAGAAGTACAGGCACCAGGAGAAGCCGCGAGCGTAGGTTAATTGGGCCAGGGGCGCGAAGCCAGTAAGTGCCAGACTGACGTAGAAGGCGACACGAACCCAAGCCCAGTCAGCGCGGTTGAATGTTGGATGCCACGGGAGAATGACGCCGCCGATTCCCAGCGACATGGTGAGGAGGATGTAGATCCAGCGAGAAGTAGGTTCGCAATAGAAGGCTGTGTATTCGGTAGTAACGATGGAGGCTGCAACGAGCATGGAGATACCGGTGTAGTCGACGCAGGCGAAACGCTCCATCAGTGGCTGGTCGGCAATGCTGTTCATCGTGTGCCACAGGGTGCTGCAGACCAGACATTTGCACGCGGCAAAGAAGAAGACAGCGGATACGAGCATGTCGGCATTCGTACTCAGGTGGAAATTAGGGTTGAGCGGGTAGAAGTAGAAGGCAATGGAGAGGACGATAATGAGGCCGATTAGGTGCGACCAGATATTGACGAGCTCATTCGAGCAAGTGAAGACCGAAGTAAGGCATTCCACCTTGGATGAGTGGAAGCGGTAGCCTGAAAGGATATGAGGGTTGATCCGCCATGGTGCAGGAAGATCAGAATAGCCAATTAAGCGTTTCTCTTTGGCAAGCAGGATGGCTTGATCGATATTTTCACGAATAACGTCTTTGGCCTGGCGAGCCCGTTCAATTCCCTCATCCATAACCTCTTTTGCTTGAACCAGCGTCGAATCAACAGCCTTCCAACCTTCGTCCAAAGCTCCGTAAACACCGCGGCCCCGAACAGCATCGGCGCGTGATTCCAGTTCTGTCAAAAAAGACTCCATCAAACGAACACCAGCTTGAGCCTTCTGCTCCAATGTCTCCTTAGTCGCCAGGGCGTCATTATAACGACCTTCCAGAGTCTCCACTAGAATCTTGGCTCTCTTCTTGCCGCTGCCCATCAGCTCCCCCGACGCATGGGAACAAGAGTCCCTGACGGCTTCTAGCGTTGCATATGCCCTGCGTAGACTGGTGTCAATCTGGACCATGTGGGATCGGCGATACTGTTCAATCCAGTGCAAGCGTCTCTCTAACTCCGTAAGGAAGAGTTCGACCTATCATGTTGTTAGGTACGCTAGGATAAGGAACACTGAGATAGCAAGTCGTACCCTAAGGTATATAGCATCCGCATCGTAATCGCAGGAAAGCTTCCTCGTCGCCGTATGAAATGAATGTCTTCGCTTGCGATCTCGGAGCAGAGCGGTCTCTTCGGAGGGAGTGGCGTAGGCTGAGGAGACACCGGTATCGAGATACGACTCAATGGTCACAGACCCAGTCGAGCAAGCCATGATATAGATACTAGCCAGGACACCCTGTTTATGAAAATCAAGCGTACATAACCTGGACCTGAGCGTTAGATAGAGCCAAGTGGCGGGTGCTTAACCAGGGACCGCGGAATCAAGGGGAGTTGACGGCAGGGCTTACAAGAAGACACTGAAGAGGTGGAAAGATATCAAATAAAAATGAAGAAGAACGTAGGAGATCTGAGGATATGGCGGAGAGAATGCACGCCTTGCAGACTAACAGAGGAGGAGAGAGGTGAGGAGGAAGAGAGTCTGGTTGACCTTGAGAGGAAGAACAAGGCCGAGAGTGGGGAAGCGCTTCATTAATTAATTCTCAACGTTCATTTTCGTCTCCAACGACCTGGTCCGACAGCAACGGTTCTTCTCCTCGTAGGGCGACATTGTCGATTACCGATCAGGTGAATTGTCTACTATTACATCCATCGGTACCCGTCTCATCAGTCCAATCCGTTGGCGCATTCTCTCCACGTTCAACCCACCATTCCGCCGACACCTCTCAAGTGCCTTTCTCCGCCATCGTCATTCGTCGTTTGCCTCACCATTTGCCATCGACGTCTTCGCCATGGCTGCAACCGCTATCAGAGAGATTGTTACCGACCCCTCATTGCTGCCCGTTCTCAACACCGCCGCCGAGACTCGGGATCTCTGTCACAAGCTATTGTCTTTACTAGACCCGTCAATCGCCCCCGATCAGCTACCCGAATCGCCACAGACAGTGCAAAAGCACCTGTTTGCTCTTCTCGCACAACTCCGAGGCCAGAATCGCGACGCCATCTTCCGGGTTCGAGATACGAAGCAGCGCACCGCAGAAGCACGACAGGAGATCGACCGGTTACATTTACAGCTTCAAAACTTGTATTACGAGCAACGACATTTGACAGGGGAGATTGCCGCTTGCCAGTCTTATGAGTATGCCACAGCCATTCATTGTCTCTTACCTAGCTAATTGTACCCTCATAGCCACAAGTACCGGTCGCTTCCTCTGATACCTTTGGAGGAGTTCCTGGAGTTGCACCCGGAGCATCGCGAGTCGGAGGAGCACGAAGTGATGGTTGCGCGAATAAACCACGAGCACGCGGAACGGGAGAAGCTTGAACAGGCCCGACAGGAGCTCCTCAAGCGCAAGCAGGCCTTAATCACGGAGAATAACAAGCGGAAGGAGGATTTGGCCAGCCTCGATCAAGATCTCGAGAAGTTCATTGATGTACGCCGCTTTTTATCCAAAGCTTTTCACGAGTGCGCTAATTGAGTCCACAGGCTGCTAAACCGATTCAGAAGCTTTTCGAAAAGGAATACTAATCTCAATCACATGGCGGAGTTGGGTCATATTCCGTCACATATTGCATGGAGTCCTTGGCGCATCGGTTTGATACCCAGAAATGTAGATATTTTGGTCAATTAATACTCTATAAACTAATTTCAGTACAGTATCTTCGTTAATCATCCTTAAATACCCTGTATTTGTATAGGAAGTGAGTAAGCTCCGCGGTATACTTCGTACTGCGGTGGTCACGGAGCCTCTCCGCCTTCGACTGCGGCATCAACACCACTTGGCTTTCTACCTCTCCATCTCTCCCGACTCCCCCCCCCCTCCCCCACCACTTCAT
>RHLP01000765.1:0-14431 GCA_003719405.1 Aspergillus incahuasiensis
TTAATAAAGTTATAAGACTTTAAAAATCTATAGTTAAACTGTTGGTGAGTAAGATATCAGGCAGCAGGCGGTAACAGGCAGCAGATGGTTGCTGACGGTACTTATGTAGTCCGCAAGAGGATGATCATGACTTGGCGCGAGTTGGCTTGACTAATCAGCCTCGGCTTCGATGCCGCCCTGTACGAAGCGCTCTAGAGACAATTGATATTCAGGACGCCTATTATTCAGCGAAGTGCGATGGCTATGACAACAGAGCCAAACATCCAGGGTGCCCAGGAAAGTATCGATACGCATTCAGCAGACAATGATTGCAAACTGAAGCTCCGCCCTGAGCGTCCCGACTCGGGTCCAACCTTGCTTCCACCAAAACCTAAAGACGTCCCTCCAGGCACGGACCGGTGGAAGAGGTCTGCAGAATCTACTGTCCATAATAGTATGCCTAGCATTGCAGCTACGGCAGTCCAAGCCGCATTTTCCCACTGGACGAATGTTCTCTTAATGATCTGTTTGATTTTCGGAGGTTGCTGTGCGAATGTGAGTGCACAAATACCACGTCACGCCAAGTTATACAACTGATTCTTCACCAAGGTATTTGCTCTGGAAGCAATAATTAAGTGAGTTCAAGTGGGCTGATCAGAGGGAATAAAGAGGATGCTAATTCGCTACAGGGACGAGCCAAGCTCAGGTACATCATCGCAATAGCCTTGAAAGTTGATATATGCTGAATCCTTGGTGCCAGGGCCCCTAATAACATTTGCTCAGTTCATCCTGACAGCTCTTTTTATGTTACCAAACTTCATTTCCCCATCGGCAGGCTTCCAGTCGTTCTTCCTTAGCCGGCGCTCGATACCGTTAAGATCCTGGTCCATTTACACATCCTTTTTCATATCAGTCAATCTCTTGAACAATTGGGCTTTCGCGTATCGGATTTCGGTGCCTCTCCATATTATTCTAAGGTCTGGCGGCCCAGTCGCATCAATCGTTGTCGGTTATATCTACGCTGGCAAAAGATATTCCAGTGGACAAATCTTTGCGGTCGGGCTGCTTACTTTTGGGGTCATCACTTCTGCGCTGGCAGATGCGCAGTCGAAGGGACAAACTTTATCTATTGGGTCCGCCGGAAGCTCTAGTATATCCAACACACTTACTGGGCTTGCTATCCTTGCGCTAGCTATGCTTCTCTCTGCATTTCAAGGGATTTACGCGGATCGTCTGTATGAAACATTTGGACGCAGCCATTGGAAAGAAGCACTATTCTATTCTCACACGCTTTCTCTGCCGCTGTTTCTTCCGGCTTTTCCGCGACTTTCGGCGCAATGGCGCACATTGGAGTCGTCACCCTCGCTGCTGCATCAGATTATAGTTATGTCTGAAAATTCAGATGCATTACTCGCCTCTGGCAACACAGCCAGCGCGGGGGTCTCCTGTGCGGTGTCCATGAGCACCCCAGCTAGGGCCATTCTTCGGTTACTTGTGACTTGCTCTAGATTTGGGATTGTGAATTATATATTGACTATCATCCCAGTCCAGGTATTATATCTGCTATTGAATGCCTTAACGCAATATTGGTGTATACGTGGAGTGCATCTTCTCTCAGCAAAATCATCATCATTGACTGTTACTATTATCCTGAATGTTCGCAAGCTTGTTTCGCTGCTGTTGTCGATACATCTTTTTGGAAATCATATCTCTCATGGTGTGCTTGTGGGCGCCATACTTGTGTTCGTTGGTGGAGGCACGTATGGCTACGAAAGTGCACGGCTGAGGAGGACATCTATAAAGAAAAACTCATAGAAGCTGGCATTATTTGTACAGACGATGCTCATGGTTCAAGGCTTTTATGTTATTTAAAATGATTGATGTGGATGGATTCTGGACCGCCATATTCCCTCCATATACATATACTATAAATACAGGTGGAAAACATATCTTTCCTTATTTTCAACCCAAGGGAGGAATCATCTACTACCGGCGTAGATATAGTTAAAGTACAGTATGAGACACCATAAATCATGCAGCGTTTTTGTAGCGAGGCCAGGCGTCGCAAAAAGCAAATGCCAACAACAGGTGTGATGAACTTACAGGACTTCACCTACAATCTTTGCCGCAGCCTTGTAAGTTTCTAGCAACCTCTCGCACTTCTCCCTTTCGGCTTTGATACCGTCGTCTTCATACAAAAGCTCTGCGAAGAACTCTTCTTTGTAGAGCTCGCTGACAAGTCGATTTTGCACCACGTCCTTACTATGATTGACAAGAAGGTGCATGATAGCTTTCGGAACCTGGTCCGCAATCGTTTCCCTCACGATGGTGAAGTAAGATGATATCAACCGGCGAATCAACTCGGTTTCCACGAGCTCTCGGTCAGAAATCGCTGGCTCAGATTCATCCTTCAACTAGACGTCATCGAGTGGGTTACTACAATGCGCAAAAACAAATCGGGAAGATAAGTACTTACGAAAGAATTCGTGTCGCTATATTCAGGTACCGGGGTATAATCCTCTGGGTTCAAACCCGGAGAAAGGACCTCTGTCCGCCGTACGTTTGAGCTCAGATTAGCTTCGTGAGCGGACTGTCTGCCTTGGTTGTTACTTGGGGCAGCAGAAGTGGTAGGCTGAGTCTGGGCACCATCTTTGCCAAAAAAGTAGTTTAGGAACGAATCACGTGTCGTATTAGCGCCTCCGAATGCGGTTTGAGCATTCGCATGCGTCCCGTTCAGAGTTGCCGTGATTCCATTTTCTTGAAGCTTAGCAACATGTGGTGACATGCTTCGGGATCCCTTGCTGGACTGCGCCCTGATGGGAAAACTTTTCGCCTCTGGTTGCTCTTCCTCGTCCTCAGGATAAGCCGGTGTGCTGCCATTGGTACCACCATGTTCCCTAATCCGTCTCTTCTCACGCTTACGCCGGTCCTCCGCTAGCGCAGCCTTCCTCTCCTGGTCCTGTTTGCTTTGGATTATGGAAGACATTGCAGCTGCTGCACCAAGAAAATTGGGATGGTTCGTGTTGATGTAGGCCCTTTGTATGGAAATTAACGACTCAACATAAGAGGAGCAAGGGCCTAGCCTCTCACGTAAAAGATCCGATACGACTTCAATGAGTTTGGCTTGAAGACGAGGGAAGCGTAGCAGTTCCTGCGAGCCACAAGTATGGCATATCTTAATTAGTTCCTCATAAACTAACTCGACGCACCGCTGGCTAGGAGGCTCTAGCAATTTAATCTGAGGTTTCACGAGAAGATCAAATGCAAGCTCAGGAACAAAGAGACTTGGGCGTGGCCCAGTCGAGTTTCGAATCGCTGTCCTGATATCCGAAACCGAGAGATTCTGTGTAGGGTCGATCGTGTCGAGGGAGTTGCCGAAGACAGAATTAAATATGTAGTAGATTCTAGCACCACCACATAACTCTTTTGTAGATATTTCCGAGGACGTTCCATCAATTGAGGATATAAAAGAGGAAGCGAATCGTGTCATCAGCTGCAGTATAAGGGAACCTCGATGCTCTTTACCACTAAATTGTTTGTTGCCATAGCTGGCGAGCTCCTGCTGCGTTTGACCCATGAGTGTGTTAAGACGAGCTTTGATATCTGGTAGACGATCTCTTATGTGAGACATTAACGTCGAATTGAGGGTTTTAGCAAGGAATTGAGTGCCGCATCGATTGGCCATATTTCGATACGCTGGGTGATGTCGGAAGAAATCTAGTTCGGCCTGAAGGGCTTCGGAGAGAGATTTGCCAGATTGAATGTCTTGCTGAGACCTGTTGACCACCCCAATGAAGCCAAGCTTTAGCGGATAAACCCTGCCGGATAGGATGTCCATAGCATTGGTACCGTGGTCCATGAGGTCCAGCTTGGTCAAGACGCCAATAGTTCTTCGTCCCATAGGGTCAACCTGACGAGCGAGTTTCAGAGATTCAGAATTGACCAAATCAACATTTGCAGGTGAGACAGCCAGAATGATGCTATTTGGCTTCGCAATGTATTCTAGTATCAAAGCACGCGTTTGCTTTTCGATATCGGACGGCTGGTCTCCGATTGGCACTTTAGTTAGACCCGGCAGATCAACCATGGTGAGATTGAGCACATGAGGCGAGAATATCTTGAGGTTGATCGGTTGCCGATTGATACCCTTGTTATTCCCCGCTATTCTTGCGGTCTCAGCCTCAATTTCCTGCTTCACGGCAGCAAAGTCGTCAAACTTCCGGCCAGGGTGGTGGTGGAACTCTGCCCACTCATTTTGACCGGCCACACTGGCAGCTGTATGAGGAACATGAACCTCATCACCCTCTGGTTTGTCATCCCGCTCGCTGGGGATGTTTATGAGTTGTAATATCAATGGCCTTCGAGTCACAATCCCACTTCCTCGAGGTAGAAAGTCCCTGCCAACTATGTTTTCCAATACAGATGATTTACCGGAAGACTGGGAGCCAACAACAACCTGACAGAGAGGTGGGCATTAGATATTTTAGCCGCGAGTAGCAACTTAGGATACAAACTTACAATTTGCGGTAAATCAAGAGAGTCATTTCCGATGGTATTGAAAACCAAGTCCTGCAACTTGTTGACAGTCACCAACAGATTTTCCCCTAAAGCGGCCATTGTCCTCGACCATGTGATGTGAAGAGACAGGACTCGGTGTCGGCGCGCCGGAGTGAGGAAACTGAATCAAGAACCACGTAAAAGGGTTAGAGCCACGGCACTGAATGTAGATATAATAGCATAAGCAGTCGGCACCTTCGATAGCCTGAGAACTCTGGTACAAAATTGGGACGGGACTCTAGAATCATTAGGTTTGGTTGCTGCAACGCCATGATGCTTTGATGTCATGTGACTAACAATATAGCCTTACATAAGCTCGTAGCAAAACTTACAGATTGAGTGACCAGGCTCACCTGGTCCTGAACCCTTCGACAATACAGCACTAAGGTGGTTAAGCAATCTGATGCTTAAATCAATCTTACTAGCGATCAGAATCAACTTACTTATATGAGCTTGTCACTTCACTGTTGCTGATATTATGAAATCTATCATCCCAGAGTCACTATTTATATACATGACAAAAAACGGGCATTGTAGTAGAGGAAAGACCCCGCATACAATTGGGTAGCACGTTGAGAATATAGCCAACGTACTAGTACGAACAAAAGCGGGTTGTGTATGTACTAGTGTAAGGGAATAATAAGTCGTATGCAAGTGATGCAAGCTGGCTAGTTTATCTAAATGTTGGCCCGAGCTGCGCATTGACCTTTGACGCTGCGTATATACTATGACCCACAGACGCGCGGGCAATGATGCCCTTTTACTCATCAAGCTGGACATAGTTCGCAGGGAAGAGGCCCGTCTTGCCACGGAATTCCCCAAGCCACCAATCGTCGTCGGGAAACTCCTATTTATGAACAAAATGATCAGTTATCTTGTTCTTGCTGCCAGCTGCTACTAAAAAAAAAAGGAATTATGCGGGACTTGTGACTCACGATGTTTACGATTTCAGCACCTTCAGAAAAACTGATTTCGTTGTCTTCAGCTGCCTCATAATCATAAAGAGCCTTTGCAGTGGGTTTGGCGAGTGAACGTGAAGTTGTCGGAGGGTCGGCGACAGTCTCAGGAGGTTGGGCGTCCGTAGCTTGTGTATTGTCCGGTTCGGTCCGGGTTTGATGACCATCCTCAATAATCTCAACGTAGTTGCTGGGGAAGAGCCCTCTCTCCCCCTGCGCGTTTAGACCTAGCCACCAATCTTTATCGACTATCTCAATTTCGGTAACATATTCACCCTCTCTCAGGTCTACCTCATTATCTTCCGCCTTCTCGTAGTCATAATGCACAATGGCTCGTATCTCAACGGTCCCGGGGCTATCGGTGGGAATGGTTGCGGTCGACGTGAAACCTGCACCTTGGGCATCAGGGCGCTGATCCTTGTCGGGTATGAATCCGTCCTGCTGCCTTTCCGCATGCTCGATTACGGGAGGGGGTGTTGACGCTTCCTGATCATCCGTAATTCCCTTCGCAACTGGCATGGCAATCCGAATCGGCGAACTTTCATCGTCGGATACATCGTGTGCCGGTAAACCATCGGAGGACTGGGTCTGGAGAACAGGAGGCTGAGGTGGCTTTGACTCTTGGGGAACCTCAGGAGCAGCTTCAGCCGTGGTATCTGGGGAAGGAACGTTTTTGACTGTTTCAAAAAAGCCAGCTGCGTCCTTTAGTGGCCCTTGCGTGGGCTGATCTCGAATGGTGCTATCACCTTTCTGAGGCTCCATAGGCTTTGGCGTTGACTGGTCGGCATAGCCTGCAATCTCAGCGTTTCTATCTTCGGCAGATGTTCCGGTATGTGTGGTCTGAACAGGTGCCCAGGTTTTCCCACCGTAGGAGCTCTTCCATTCATTTCCACCACTAGGCTGGTTTTGGATGCTGGGCACAGCATGGTTGGATGATGGTGTAGTGTCAGTTGATTCTTGGTCGCGCTCTTTGGCCTTCTTTTCTGCCCATAGTTGCGCAGGTGTTTTGCCGCCTTGGTCGGCAAAAGTCCGACTAGCACTCCCAACAGGTACAGGCGTTGCACTCGACGCACTAGTGCCGGGAAGAGGAGGTTTTGTGCCTGTAAATGTTGAGTTCCCGCCGAACCGATTTGATACCTTAGGTTTAGGCAATGAAGTCAGGCGACTTGATTCATTGGATTTGAGGTCCGTAGTCGTACTGGGAGGGGTGTGGGATTGAGCGGGACTTTCCTTCAAATCCACTATGGTCTCATCTGCTTTTTGGGCCCGTGCGCGAATAGCAGCGATGTCGACCTTGCCGACTGGTTCGTAAGCACCTTTGACGGGCTCAGGTCGGTCGTCCGAAGCGCCACCAGCCTCACGCGCCTGCCTTCTGATAGCGGCGATATCCACTTTACCGATAGGCTGATACCCACCTTTGACAACATCATCAAACTGGTGATCTGTTACATTCTTGGGACCCACGATTGGCTCAGCGTGCTTCCCAGATTTGAGCTCCTGTATATTGACCCTTGTGGGTTGGTAAGCTGGCTGGACTTTCTCTAAATTGGTACGAGTAACAGGAGGGGCATCGGGACCCCATCCGTCGTCGTTATTCGGCTTTACCCTAATTGGTAACGGGACGGCGCCAGCAGCGCCAGTACTGATTCCTCCAGTGCGTAGAGGAGTGAAAACTGGCTTGTTGGAAACTGGTGGTTTCGGAGCGGAAGTAGTTGCCCGCTCAGGCCCGGATGTGTATTTCGCACCTGAAGCATCGCCAACCTTTTGCATGATGCCCTCTATCGTCAAGTCGCCTTCTGAGCGAGCGGTTACCTGAACGTGATAGCCCTAGAAATCCATCATCAGCATACTGCAAACACCCCGTGATGCTACCTCAGGTGGTGCAGCTACACCGGGCAACTAACGTGTAAAAATTTCGAGATCGTAGACAGGTGGCTGGTGAAGTACCCCTTTGTCCGCTCGGGTACCCCTTCTCCACACCACGCGATGAGGACACTTTTAGGCAGACCCGTGTTGATATCAGTGACCTTGACGAAAGCAAATTGGATTTTCCCCTCGGAAAATTCATCAATAAGATCAGCCAATTCTCCCTCTATATAGTCACATTAGGAAATACGCCCATTCAGGTCTCCGGAGCAAAGAAGCATACCTCCAGTATCCTGAACTTTAAGCACACTTTCCTTCTTGCCACCGTCATGTTGAAATGCGCTCACTAGAGGCGTGGAAACGGAATATAATGCCCATTTTGCAAATGTCGAAGACCCCCGCGTGGGCTCCGAAATCGAATAATCGACCACAGACTGATAGCTCTTCGATATCGATGGGCCATTAGCCGACAAATTGAGCGAAGCCATGCTGACAGGTTCAAGCCCTGTATTGGTTAGAGATAAAATTGCACAATTCAGAATGCTCCGATAAACTCTGTTAGAAAAGAAGGGCCAAACGCCGTCAGCTTAGATATGTAGGGAGGAGCTGAGCGCCTTGGCCAGATGATGTGGTTCCGGCTGTTCCCCACCTTTGGTTTGTGTGAAATAGAGAAACCTGGGCTTTGAGTGGGAAAGAGAGCACTGATCAATATGTTGAGGAACAAGGAATTTATCGAGAGCCTTGGTTCCTGTTAGGTGGTGGAATGCTCAAGGCTCTAACAGGAGGAGGCCTTAATAGTTCAGTACACTGGGAGTACGTCACGCTGTACTACTCTCTAGTCTCTACGTATCCGTAGTAGTAGTCTAGGGTACTCCGTACTACTCAGAGTATGTAGCTTGATTACTTAAGTAAGCACATGCTTGTCACATGGCAGTGATCTCTATATATAGCTTAGCATAGAGAGCACAATATAATCATCATCTTCTCTCCTAGCCTAGGACGTCACAATGCTGTACTATTAGTCACCGGGATTCGGGGAAACCAATGCCGCCAGTCCAGTGGCACCCAGGCCCAGGCTAACGCGACATTCATATTTGTGTGGATTTGTGAGTGCTGTGATTTCGCAGAGTCTTGTTATTGAGTGACATAGTGACAAGTTTGTAGCTCCCATTTGTGCTTAACAAATCTCAAAAGCTAACGAGCCTATCCCTGCTGTTGCAGATTTCTTGGTAGCCCAAGTCAAACTTTTCCTTCAAGTATCGACTCGTCTTCAAGGGTATACTGTGTCATTATACAAACTCTTAGACCTCGCTAGAACAGCCCGCACTGGTTTTTTAATCATCATCATCATCAACAGCATCATCATTATCCAACTAATCATATATTATCGACCTACAACCAGCAGCATGGACGAGAATCGCTCCAGCGAGCCTAGTCTTCCCGGAGAAACGAGAGACGTTCTACCAAGAGATAGGCAATTGAAGACACCCACATATGATTATGCGTTCGAAAAGTTTATGAGCCATACCGAAGCCAAACTTTTCTATCAAAATCACTCGAGTCTTCCAACCAATCAAGCCATCGGCATCAACCCCGTCCACTTCCCCGTTCCTGACCAACAAGGGCAACCTTCTTTTTCCAGCGACGTACAATACGCCAGTGATATTCTAGGGGCTTCCCATGGCATGATGAACTTGAATTCAGACAGCGACACGGTCACGTCGGAGTTAAATGCCATATGTCGCAAGATTCGGGGCTTGGTGGACTCGAGATCAAAATATATCCAATTATCCCTACAAACACTCAAAGACAATCCCAACAATCGTTCAGATTGGACGATATATCCACCACCGCCAGAGCCAGCCTGGGGCGAAGACAAAGAAACTGCCAGAGTTAATGATGAATCTCATTTGGAGCAGCGGAGGAGAAAGATGGGTGAAAACATTGGCGAGGACTTCAGCCTCACTGAGTGTATGCCACTCCCGGGAGAATCCGACTGGGACTTTAAATTAGATGAGAGCAGTGTTTACCAGGTCTACGAGAACGCTGCAGCTGCTGACCAAAAGAATCCCGTGGTCAGAGTTCCATCCTTGAGAGATTTCTACATGGATCTTGATGCGGTCATTGATGTCTCGACAGATGGACCAGCAAAGAGCTTCTCATTTAAACGACTTTCTTATCTAGAGGGGAAATTCCAGCTCTATTCCCTTTTGAATGAGTATCAGGAGATTGCGGATAGCAAAAAAGTCCCCCATAGGGATTTCTATAATGTGCGAAAGGTTGACACCCATGTTCATCACTCGGCATGTATGAATCAGAAGCATCTACTTCGCTTCATTAAAAGCAAAATGAAGAAGTCGCCGGATGAAGTGGTTCTTTTCAGGGATGGTAAGCATCTTACATTGAAAGAAGTTTTTGAGAGTATCAACCTTACTGCCTATGACTTGAGCATTGACACACTTGATATGCATGTAAGTTACCAGGCTACAGTGTTCCACTTTTGATCATTAGCGGTTAATGGTGAATAGGCGCACACGGATTCATTTCATCGATTTGACAAGTTCAATCTCAAGTATAACCCAGTCGGAGAATCGCGATTGAGAGAGATCTTTTTAAAAACCGACAATTACATTAAGGGACGATATCTCGCTGAGATAACCAAGGAAGTTATCTCTGATCTGGAATCGAGCAAATACCAAATGGTTGAATGGCGCATCTCCATATATGGAAGATCGCTCCAAGAATGGGACAAGCTTGCAGCCTGGGTAGTAGACAACAAACTCTTCTCACCAAATGTTCGGTGGCTTATCCAGGTCCCTCGACTATATGATGTCTACAAATCGAGCGGTATGATGAAAAATTTCGAGCAGGTGATCACGAATGTTTTCCAACCACTGTTTGAAGTAACAAAGGATCCGAGCAGTCATCCTAAGTTGCACATCTTTCTACAACGCGTTGTCGGATTTGATAGTGTCGACGACGAGAGCAAGGCCGAGCGTCGTCTGTATAGGAAATATCCCATTCCTAAGGAGTGGAACACAAAACAGAATCCACCATACACTTATTGGATCTATTTCATGTTTGCTAACATGACATCCCTCAATATCTGGCGACAGAGGCGTGGCTTCAACACGTTTGTCCTGAGGCCACACTGTGGCGAGGCTGGGGATCCCGATCACCTTGCTGTTGGCTTTCTTTGCTGTCATAGCATCAGTCATGGGATTTTGCTCCGGAAGGTCCCCTTGCTGCAGTATTTGTTTTACTTAGACCAGATCGGCATTGCTATGTCGCCCCTCAGCAACAACGCGTTATTCCTCACATATGACAAGAACCCATGTGCCCATTTCTTCAAAAGGGGCTTAAATGTGTCACTGTCTACAGACGACCCGCTACAGTTTGCGTTTACAAAGGAGCCTTTGATCGAGGAATACTCTGTGGCAGCGCAGATCTATAAGTTCAGTGCAGTTGATATGTGCGAGCTAGCCAAACATTCTGTTGAGCAGTGTGGCTTCGAACTCCCTTTGAAGGAAAGGTGGCTTGGTTCAAATTGCTCTTTGGCTGGGGTTGCAGGTAACAATGTTGCAAAGAGTAACGTTCCTGATATCCGAGAAGCATTCAGGCACGAGACATTGATCGGGGAGCTAGCATTGTAAGTCCCACTTCCTAACCCATCCCGTCTTGTCCATGAGAAGAATCCCGTCTCTTTGTGACATGTTAGAATCTAGGCAGGTGTAGCTAACTAACACACCAACTGCGTAGAATTGAGCGGTATTCTACACAAGCTGCCGGGAGTGGATCGACATCCGTAGGTGGTTATGGCCCGCCTTCCCAGTTTGTCCAGAATCTGGCTCCCACGGTCCAGAGTAATTCTTGATAATGCAGTCGCCTCGCCGACCCTCGAGTGACTCTACGGAAGTTCGACTGTTGCTGTGCGTACATCCAGTAGTTTGGATGCTGGCTCGCTTGGGGATTGTCCTTTATCCCCATCACAATGCCCTAACTGCCATATCATACTGATTTAACTGACTATTTGGATAATCACGTTCTCAACCTACATCGCTCAATTCCAGCGGATTAGGACATGGCAATACAACAGTTGTCTCAGGGCACTGGTCTTGAGCACAATTGGTGGAAGAATGAAAATCCCTGTTGCGGACGATTTGGACCGTCAGGGATAAGAGGTAGCTCTGAATAGAGATGGCAATAATCTATAGTCATCAATGGGGACTCAAAGGTTGTTAGGATGACTGTCGATGCAGACCATGTAGCCACTGTTACACTCTATCGAAAAGACAATGACAGAGTGCCGCAATTCTAGAAGCAAAACAGATGGAAGGGGAAGATCTCTGGGGCAGCCGCGAATGTAGTTTGCAGTGCCTTGATTGGTGGTAGTCGCTATATCAGACTGCCCAGCTCCCCTTGCGCTCACTAACACCCCATGTGTCATGATAACGTCCTGCTTCGAGCATTGGGGGCTGTTGGCGTGCCCATTCTAGTATATATAGCCGCAGGGCCATCCATCTCGTACATACACCGTTCATTGCGCCCCCGTTTGAGATCTTATGCACGCCAACATGGCCCTTGGCATCCACATTCAGGTCACCCGCTCTGAGGGTTGCTACTGGTAGGCCCGATACCTTACTTAGTTCGTAGTCGTAATAACGGGCAATGCTGGGGTATCCTAACGACAGATAATCGTAAATTTGTGTAACAAAAGAATCATTGAATTCCTCATTGGTGTACTCGCTATGGCTGTTATCATTCTTCGGGGTTTGAACAGCGACTTGTGGGATCTGGTGGAGGGCTTCGGCCTTAGTCGATTCATCCAAAGCGCCTGAGTCATTTCCAATGTTATGCCTAGGGGTGACCAAGCCCGTTAGTAGAGGTTCAGTGCCATGTGTACTATGTCTCCCCGACTTGCAAGTCCCATTCCACAGGCCGCCGAAGTCAGAATGAGCAGAAGAACGCAGGCCAGCACTCCAAAGACCAGAAAGTGATGAGAAATGGTTCCGGCTCTCACAGGCGCCGTTGACGCGTTCACATAATGTGGTTTTGGGAGTCAGGCTTTGAGGAAATGTAAGATCACCCCCAAGCATGGGCGGGCTAGTGATCTGCATCATTTGTGTTGGAGGAAAGCTGGCGCTGAACCCTTCATCCCAATTTGCGAATTTTCCCGCGCTTTTGTGACCTCGGTGGGCCACATTTGATAGCAAGGCTCCCCTGGTCGTAAGATAGTGGCGCCTATTCATGCTAGCCTCCTCTTTATGTCTGCGCAGGTGCTCAAGCTCAGAAGGGAGGTCGGCAGATGACGCACGCCTACTTGTCCTGAACTCAAGTCCGGCATCCCGTATGTCAATGCTTTGCTCGTGGGGGGGTTCTTCTTCGTCTCTGTCGATGGCAAAGTGATCAACTGGTTGATAGACCTGCTCATTTGGGAAGGCTGCCAGTGCTCGCTCTTTTAGTTGATCCTCCGTTGGATGGGGCGGGAATTGGGAAATGTATTTCAGAAAAGATGTTTTTCCAGCGTCTGCCGAATATCCATCATTGTTTGGCGGTAGTTCTCGCCTCTTAGCAGAGGATAAACTTAGTATCTGAGGTAACTTTGGTTGATTGGATTCCTCGCTACCACTAGAGGGAATTGCAGGCAGGTCGGGTACACGAAAGGAGTGCCTTCTTGTTTCCTGACGTTGAAGAAGGCTAGAGTATGAAAACCGGGATTCTTGCACGGCATCATAGTCTAGCTCTGATCTTTCAGCGGCCTTGATGGTGTCCCGCAAGCTCTGCGCTTTTGGACCAACTGAGCCGGTTGGGATTTCTTCTGATTTCCGAGGCCGAAACGAGTGCCGGGCGGTCTCCATGAGCTGAGGTGTGTATTTTTTCAAAACATTCGTGTGTCTTCCGTCAATTTTTTGGATGTTTTTGGTGGTGTACACCCTTGTTGCGGTAAATCTGTGTGCATCCTCATTTGTCACAGAACCATATGCCCAGTTGGTCTGCCAAAGAGGGGATTGTGCCATAGAGCCAGATTCTTCATTCTTGGTGGAACTATAATCATTCCCAGATGTGCGGATGCCTGTTTGTGTTGGATGCAAATATTGTTTTGTGTATTCTTTGTCATGACATTTCTTGGAGCTGCGTGATGATGTCTCAATTGGCTCAGGTAAATACTTGCGTTGTTTCTTGGGGGTGTCATCAGGATGCTGAGGCATGATTTCAACCTGTGTTGTGGCCTGTTTAGTCAATTGTTAGCTGCACTGTATTGGGAATGCATTTTTAGGTTTTGTCCCTGCCCCCCTCCTTCCCCATTTTCACAGTCCACGCTTGTTGCAGGGTAAGGGTGGGAGTGAGGGCCTCTATCTGATGGTAATCACTGTCCAAATATTATAATGGCATACCTTGCGTCGGCAAGTTGTTTACTGTGTAGTCGGTCTTGAGTACCAGATGCTGATCTCAGGATAGAATTGACTTGGCGGAATCAGAAGAAATGCTAACAGAAGGTCTGTTTGCATTGTAGACACATTGGATAAATGGAAGGTAATATGATGATGGTAGTAGGTGTTATACTTAGTATTAAATAAGCTATTCACTAATCTTTGTCTTTGGGATTCTAGTGTCACAGCCTAACTGACCCCTATGGAAACCTTTAGGCGTCGCGCTAGGGCGCGACACTGCCAGCTACCCAAGCAGGTAAGCCAACCAGCCAGCGAGTATGTAGCTCAGATCGACTTGAAAAGTTGCTGAGTCAACACCAAGATTATTATATAACCAAATTTTAAGTTATCTAACCTATAAACTTTTAATTCTAAAATTTTAAGTACTTTACTAATCTTCTATATAATACTAATTTTTAAAAACTAAATAACTTTATATTTATTATTTACTATTTATAATACTAGGTTTATATAATATATATCTTAAAATTATAGTACTAAAGCCTATATAAATAACCTATTAGTAATTTACTTTACCTACTAACTATATAAAGGCCTTTATTAATACTATTAAGGTTACTAATTACCTATAATATAATAACCTAGTATATATATCTACCTTGCTTATAATTAATAAGGTTA
>RHLP01000766.1:0-22249 GCA_003719405.1 Aspergillus incahuasiensis
CCCAAGCCCCCCACCCAACGGCGGCCTCCTAGCCTGGCTGCACGTCGCGGCAGGCTTCATGCTCTTCTTCAACACATGGGGCATGCTAAACACGTTCGGCGTGTTCCAAACCTACTACGAGTCCGGCGCGCTCTTCCAGCGCACATCCTCGGACATCTCGTGGATCGGGTCCATCCAGGCCTTCATGCTGCTGCTGGTCGGGTTCGTGACAGGGCCGGTCTACGACCGCGGGTATCTGCGCGCCCTGCTGGCCGTCGGGGCGTTCGGGGTCGTCTTCGGCACGATGATGCTCAGCCTGTGCACCGAGTACTGGCATGTCCTCCTGGCGCAGGGGTTCTGCGTGGGCGTCGGCGCGGGCTGCCTGTTCGTCCCGTGCGTGTCGATCCTGCCGACGTATTTCTCGACGAGGCTGGGCGCGGCGCTGGGGCTGGCTGTGTCGGGCTCGAGTCTCGGCGGGATCATCTACCCGATTGTGCTGAACCGGCTCTTGGGGCCGCTGGGGTTCGGCTGGGCCGTGCGCCTCGTCGGCTTCATTGCGCTGGGGACGCTCCTCCTCCCCATTGCGGTGATGAAGCAGCGCGTGAGGCCGCCCCAGGCCCGGGCGCTGGTCGACTGGACGGCGTTTACGGACGGCGCGTTCATGACTTTTGTAGCGGCCGGCCTGGTTGCTTTCATGGGGCTGTTCACGCTGCTCTTCTACATCTCGTATGTGGCGTCTGCGCGCGCGCTGACCTCGCCGGATATGGCGTTCTACCTTGTGCCGATCCTCAACGCGGCGTCTGTGTTTGGGCGCACGATCCCGACGGCGATGGCTGATCGGTTCGGGCCGTTTAACCTGATCGGCCCGTTCTGCGCTATGGTCGGCGTGCTGATCTTGTGTATGATGGCGGTTGTGGACGAGGCGGGGATCATTGTGATTGCGGTGTTTGGCGGGTTCTTCAGTGGCGCGCTGATTGGGCTGCCGCCGCTGTGCTTTGTTGCGCTGACGGAGGATAAGAGTAAGATTGGGACGAGGATTGGGATGGGCTTCGGCATGATGGCGTTTGGGGTTCTTGCGGGGGGGCCTGGCGCCGGTGATATTCTGGGCGAGGGCGCGGATATGGACTGGGATGGGGTGTGGATCTTTGGCGGCGTGAGTTGTCTTGTGGCGGCGGCGGTTCTGGCTGCGTTGAGGGTTTTGAAGTTTGGGTTTGTGTTGCGGAAGGCGTAGGATAGGTAGGATACGATGTTTATCTTGTCGTGTGACACAGTGAGGTTATCGGCTGGGTAGAGGATAGACAGTTTTCTTCGTTTGGAGATTCGCATAGACTTACTGTATCTTGCTTCAATAATGGCATTCTTCACTCAAATTCTCCACCTAAAGGCGTGCGCTCGGTGGTTAGCTCCGTATTGAGTACTTATTCTTTGGAGTACAATCCCACCAATGCTCTTTCCTCAACGTTGATGTGAGTAAAGCTCGACACGCTTGTGGCAGCATATACTGGACATGATTGTCACCTTTGGGTAAACCAGCGTTTCTCTTGTCAACGGGGACCAGTGAGGTTGGACGTCTGTACCCTACGGCGAAAAGCCTCAAGCACGAGAGGCGTTGCAAGTAGAAGTATAGATAAAGACAAGGCGCCTACCATGTTGAGGAGAGAAGCTGTATCCGTCGCTAAAAGTCCTTGATTGACTGCAGTAAAGTAGACTAAGAACACGACATTAAGCATTGACTGAATCGCATCAAGCGGGGATATCATTCTTCGTGAGTCGTAAAAAAACAAGCACGCGCTGTTGCACCGCAAGTGAACTAAAGCTCCTTCACCATCCATTATGCATCATTGGTTGACCCCTGTTATCGGTCCGCTGGAGAGACGTTGCATCGGCGATCATGGTGATCTAGTGCTTGGCGGCCTCTGTTTTTATCCTGTCAGCCATCCGATACCCTGAGCATGTGCACACACTGCGATGTCACGTACCCTTGTGGACATCGGCCTGAGCGTCGTGAGCCTTCTCGTCCTTCTTGTCGAAGACGGCGTCTTTGGCAGCAGTGGCACGGGTGGTAAGGTCGGCTTCGTTGTCCTTGGCGACCTCCTTGTTGACCTCCTTGGAGGTGGCGGCGCCGGCGCTCTGGACGGTCTCGGAGACGTAGTTGACGACGTTCTAGAGAGAGGGAGTGGTTAGTCGGTGTGGACAAGAGGGGCAGAGGAAGATGGTAAGAAATGCGTACCTTGGCGGTCTCCATTGCGATGAGTTGTAGAGAGAAGAGAACTCAGTTGGTTGTTTTTAAAGTGGTTGGTTGTTGCGTAGTGTTTGTATGAGCAGAGGCAGTGAGTTGAGTGAGTTGTAGATGGAGAGTTTGAGGAGGGGAACGAGGGTCTTTTATCTTCGGCAGCAACACCACGCCAGGGGCAGGCAGGCAGGCACGACGTCATTCTGGATAGGCGCGGAATGTTATGGAGCGATCCAGGCCAGTTTCCCCGGCTTTGTTCCTGCCAGAAATGAGGAAATGAGAGCCGCTGACGTAGCTGTCACCGTGACGTCACTCTCTTTGGTACCTTGATGCCCCAGGCACTAAGGCACTTACAAGTTGTATCCCCCTTACCAGCTGAAACGAGTTACGGAGTTTCGCGCATATTTCCGGTCCACATGCACCCTGAGCAGTAGTCCTCTTAAGAGACTAATGCTACAATACCAGACAGTACCCATCTATCTAACTCAATCGGATGGTCGCTTGGCAGTAACGCGCTATCCAGCGATGCAGAGGGAACCCAAACTCGCGATCCAAAGGGAAGTCTAAGCAATGAATATACCTGTATATACACCCTCATACACACTCAGCCCAAATAAACAACATCTACAAGTAAGTTTATACATGCCTTTTCGCATTCGCACCGACCCCCATCCCCACTCCCATCCCGGCCTGGTCCAACGCACTCCGGACACTCTGCAGCCTCTGCGCCCCAGCCCGCTGGTACTGGAACTCCTCCATGCAGCGCACGCCCAGCTCGATGCTCTCGCATACGGCCGCCTGGTTCCCGGTCCAGGCGCCGTACGCGATGAGCGACGTGCACGCGGCTTCGAGGAAGAAGGAGTGCATTGGGAGGTCCTGGAGGCAATTACAGTCGTTAGTTAGTGTGCGTGTTCGCGCGTTTTGTTAGACTAGGTAGGATAGGGTATTCTGGATGTGGGAAGGAATAGGAAAGATGGCATACCTTAGCGCCCGAAACGCCCTGGCGCAGCTCGGAGATGGTCGAGACGATCTTTTTTGCGGAGGTCACGATGCACTCGCTGGCTGAGGCGAGTTTGGCGGTTTCGTTTATGGTTGTGGTGGTTGCGCTTGTGCTTGTGGTTGCTGTTGTTCTGTTTGTGCTTGCACGGGGTTGCGCTGCTATCATTGCAAGCTGGAAGGCGCTTGGCCCTGCCGCGGGACTGGCAGCTCCGGCACCCGCTCCAACTCCAGACGTATGGGACCGTGAGGCTGGAGAAGCGGCTCTGCTGAGCGCGGACCTCTGGTGGCCGATATACAGCAGGAGCGGCTTCATGTTCGTAAGGGTGCTGTATTCGTATACTGCCATTGCAAAGGAAATCAGTCAGCCACTACTCTATGCAAGGAAACAACAAACCAGCAATCCCATGCTGAATTGCGGTTGGAAAGGGAAATGCCAGGCAAAAGGCAACCTACAAACAAGATTCAAACACATCGTATCATCGACACTCCACGGGCGGTGCGGCTCATGGCCAACCAGGCGTAAAAGGGGCTCGTACTCTTCCCAATGCGCGCGGAGCCGCGCCTGCGTCGTCCAGATCGCATGCCAGAGCTCGTCGAAGGTAGTCGCCGGGTTATTCTGCGCGCAGAGTGACGGGCTGAGTATGGCGAAGAGGCCCGTGAAGAACCTCGCGTCCGTGGACTCGTTCTCGTGCGATATCTGGATCCCGGGGCTGAGGATTGGGGCGCGGCCGAGGGATATGCAGATGAAGCTGTATTTGCGTGGTGATACGTCAGCGGGCTATAGGATAGGCCTAGGGTAGTATTGCGGTGGGCGAGAGGGAACCCTGGCGTGCAGGTGGTGGATTGGTCAGGTCTGGTACGAACCCTTCAAGTCCAAGCAGGATATGCAGCAGCTTTTCGACCTCGGGCCCGCGCGGCTCGAGATGCAGGCCCGTCGCGTAGATCTTGCCTGCCGTCGGGCCGAGCAGGGCGTATGCCTTGTCGAAGTTTCCGATTTCGCGGAAGTACTGGATGTGCGCGATGTCAGTCAGTGGGATGGGCTCCCAGGCCTGGTCTGGTCGAAGAAGGATCGGGCACTTATCATAAGGATACTCAGCTGCAAGTCCAGCGTATCTGCCAAGTTCGAGCTCGCCGACATGAACAGATCACTCTCCTGCACCAGCATATCCGACAGGTCTTCCTGCGCGGTCGCCAGCGACCCCATTGCCAGCTGGTACAGCAGGATGGGGTACAACGTCGGCGGCGGCGTATTGTGGCTGAACGCCGCGCAGGCGGACGCAAATAGCGCGCCGAGCTGCGCGGGCGACTGCATGGGCAATATCGACCACGCGGTGCTGACATAGCGGTTCAGGAAGAACTGCAGGATCTGGTTGGGGATTGTGGTGAGGCATAGCGGGGGCGCCAGCGAGAGGCCGAGCGCGGGCGAGATGTTGTACGGCTGCTCGGGATATGCCAGTGGGTTCAGTTTCAGGCCAGGAGTCATCGACATTGACATGCTCGTTGCCATCGAAATGGGGATGAGCATCTCGTGCGTGTGTATAAACTGGAGACCGGGGCCGGGGCTGCTGCTACTGACCTCGATTGAAATGCTAAAGTCGTCGCGCTTGGCGGCGAGCAGGTGCAGCAGGGCGATTGTCGAGGTTGGACCGTAGACTGCAGAGCGGCCGGTAACGCGATCGGTGATGCGCACTGGACGCAGCGCCGTCTGGATGATGTCGAAGTCGGCGTCGTGCACTGCGGCGCCGGCTCGTCGCTGCTGCTGCTGCAGCTTCTGGCGGCGCTGTCGTGCGACGGTGCGTACCGTACACGGCAGCGAGAGGCGGGCGCAGCGCTCGCAGGGCGACTGGCCATTGCATTTGATCTTTTGCTGGCGGCAGCCTTCGCAGGCCTTGATGATGTGTCGGCGTGGTTGTGAGAGGGCCAGTTCTGGCGTAGGCGACGATTGGCTGGGCATGTTGTGCTTGAGGATCGTTGAGGATGGAGGTATTTCCGAGGTGGGGATTGCGTAAGGCGACGAGTCGGCGGATGGGGGTACGTAAGCCCCTGGGCTGGGCGGTTTTAGGTTTATTGCAGGCCTGCCTTATCGCGGAGTATGCTGTAAGTAGGGTAGTGTCCGATCCCTGCAGATTGGGTTAATCAACACTTGTTCAGGGGAGCCCTCTGGTTGGTGAAGTTTCAGTCAGTTCTTGTTCTGCCTGGAATGTCAGGCAACAGCACCCACGTGCTTCCCCGCAGCCGCGCCTGCATGACTAACCCCGCCGGTCTCGGCCTGTCACGTGTGGAGCCAGCATCAGCAGCACCACCAAGCTTATTCGCAACTGGATCGTGCCTCAAGAGACTTGACGCAGGATGAAGAACTGACAGGTTTGATGGCAGTTGTCATTGTTCGCTTGTAACCTAAACAGTTAGGTAATGCCTTGGTGTTTCTGCTAATCAAGATCTGTCTTCGGGTGGTAGCTATATATATTTGCACTCCAAGTGAGGTTCCACAACAACATCGTCATCAGCAATGTTGTATTCATGAAAAGAGTCCAAGCGACGAGGATCGAACCAAAAGTCTACATGAGTCTGCAGTTAGTATTCTCCGTCAAACATAACAGGCCTTGCTGTCTCACCTTGGACCTCCCAGCGTACGGAACCAGCTTTGACAGTACTCAGGTTTAACAGAGAACGCTAATAGGTTTGAGTACAGTGGTGAGAGCGGTACCTCGACTGACTGGGGTAACTTAAGAACTCCATCATATGAGGTATCGCACAAAAAAGAGTCGAGATGTTTACAATCCACAATAACCACAATCACCTCGAGCTCAACCAAACCTACTCAAGCCCAAACCCCTGCGCCTCCAACACCCCCCTCATCCTAGCCCTCCCATCCAACCACCCATCAGCCTTCCACTCCGCCGCAAACCTCGTCCAGGGCTTCCGGCCAACCTTCAACGCCGCATGGTGATGCCTGCTCAGGACCTCATCAAACGAAGCAAGATTCTCCTCCTGCGCCTCCCCATCCCACGTCTCGTGGTGCAGAACCTCCCGCATCCGCAGCCGCGGCTTGACATCCTCACGCACACCCGGATCCGCATACCCCACCGCCATGCCAACAATACCCACCGTCTTGTCCGGCAGATGCAGCAGCTCCGCCAGATCCAGTGCATTGTTCCGCACGCCCCCAACCATGCAGACGCCCAGCCCGAGCGCCTCAGCCGCAACGGCGACATTCTGCGCGGCGAGGGACGCGTCGACCGTCGCGGCCAGGACCATGTCGATGCTGCGCAGCGGGTTTCCGCCCGTGCCGTACATCTCGGTGACTCTGCTTAAACGCTGGAGATCCGCGCAGAAGATTAGGAAGAGCGGCGCCTGCCGGATGAAGGCTTGGGCTCCTGAGAGACGGGCGACGGCGGCTTTGTGCGCGCTGTCCTGGATCGCGAGCACGCTCCAGCTCTGCAGCATTGAGAATGTTGATGCGCTTTGCCCTGCGGCGATCAGCGTCTCCAGTGTGCCGGGTGGTAGGGGTGCTGGGAGGAAAGACCGGATTGAGCGGTGTGAGAGGATGGTTGTTAGCGCTGCCGGGATGGGGTGGGGTAGATGGAAGTTTGTGCACTGGTTGTCTTTGTAGCGCTCTTCAAGTAGATTCGCGAGGGGTTTTGGTGTTGTTGGTGGCGTGTCCATGTTGAGGTGATGCGCTGGGCTTCTTATTCAAGCTTTGATTGGGGTCCTTGTTGACTGACTTGGTTGCTTGCCTGGGCCTCAAGGGACTGTAGTTGGAATGTGCCCCTCTTATAACGCATCCCGTTGATATAAAGTCGGGCCATGGGTTCAGATGCCGATGCGAAGATGTAGCACCCGCATCTTCTTGCAGTTGGAGTTAGCAGTAGTCGCGCATCGGACTAGGCGTGAAGTTAGTTAGACCTGCGCAGCATTTGCCGGGGCGTCTGAAGTGTTACCTCTGTACGCTAGTAGGTAATGTGCATAGGCTGTTTGGATGCCCGAGCCGTTCAAACCGAATAGCCGGCTCGGGTGTCAAAAGACGTCGGGGTGTACAGTCGCTATGTTGTACTACCCTATCTAGTAGCCCACCGGGCGTGAGAGGATAGTATTCGGGTAGCATGGCGGCTACGAACATCATGATACACTCGTTTTGCCGCATACCCGGGGCCTTGATTTGCACACCGCAGCTCGTATCGGCCGAGACGTTTGCCCGCATTAAAAAACTATAGTTCATGCACGCTACAGGGTAAGACGATATTCGAAATGTGGTTTTGGCTCGGACCGCGTGGCAGTGCATTCTCGTGCCTTGCTGTCTGTTACACGACGAACGTCATGAGTCAGATGAGAGGCTGGGAGGGCAAACGCGGCTCGCCGGAAGTCCCACTTGATCACCGGATACCTAGGGCAAGAATCAGTCAGCTTTGTATAAGATAGGAGGTGCCATCGGCTACTGACAGGGACGACGCAGGGCATAATTCGCTTGCTGCGGCTGTATTGGATATGCAGGAAAGCACACAATTCCATGGTCGGCGGCACAGCTCGACCAACTGATAGCGGCAAAGATGGTGATAGGTATGGAGGCTCGATTGGCAAGATCGATACGATAGATAACCATCTGCGTCACGCACTCCGGCCTTCAGCCCCGATACCCGTTGTTGCAAGATTATGTAGGATGGCGAATGGACAGGGTTCAATACGAACACATGTTCGCCGCTGCATGCGGCGTGGTTGAAGGGGGGAGAGGCTGAATGACTGTGGCAGTTGACGTGAGGCTGAGAGTGACAGTGTCGGTGACTCTGGAAGGCAGCAGATAATAACATTGGCAACGGATATATAACACTAGTTCCAGGGTCACCTATACTCGAAGGTAGTCCAACAACTATAACAATCACAAGCTGGTTCGCAGTCTCATCCTTCGGACCTGGATTCCTTGCCATTAGACATTGTGCCTTGCGAAAGACAATACAATACAATCACTTCAACATGTGCACCGTCAACGTCACAACAAAGATCTATGAATGCGGCGACCGTATCAAAAAGGACGTCAACTTTATTCCTTGCCCTGACATCGGCACCCCTGCGTGTCCAGGCTGCAGGGAGAACCATCTGGGATCAAGCGCTGTTAAGGGGAAATGCGGTCGTTATGATTGCAGCAGGCCATGAGTAAGGGTACATCTCCAGCATCTATTGCTTCAGAGCCAGGGCTCTTCGTACCGGGTGCGGTGCTAACCCTTGAACAGCATGTTTGAGAGCTGCAGGGAGGAGTATATGACTGTTCATTGCGGTGGTTTCTGTCTAGGAAATTTGATCTTGTATTTTGTGGCGCCAGGCAACAGGAGACTAGGGTTTTCCGTTTTGCACTAACAGCACTTTATGACATTTTTCTGTGGTTTATACATGTTCAATATAGGTATAATTCTCAGAGTGCAAGCCTAGGGAAATTTTGTGTTTCTTTGATATCAAAAAATAACCATTTTAGGTTCCTTACACATTACCTTAACGCTAGATACTCTGCATCTGAAGACGCATACAATACATAAACGGAGAAAATTTGCGGGTCCATGGATACTCAGTACCCACTAGAGGAGCATATAGACTTGGGGAAGAAACAAATCAAGTACAGCATCTGGGCTAGCTGAGGTGGTCGAGTACGTCTTTTTCAGATGTTCCTTTGAGCCCGGTGGATTGCAGGAGGACATTGGCCTGGCGGTAATCTGGAAGCCAGGATGGCTTGTTAGACCTGCATTATATAAGGAGAATCACCTAGAATGGAGAGCTGGCGTGGTTGCTTACCTCTGTGAGCTTTGCCTGATGGATGCAGTACAGCTAGGGCTTTGTTTGTCTGGCAAACCAGGTCACGCAGGATCTTGTATAGTTCCTCCTCCAACTGGCAATGCACATAAACTAGTCTTTTACTGCTGACTTTGTATGTTCCAGCTCCGTCACACAGAAGATATTTCTGTCGAGGCACGTTTCGCCAGAGTCTCTTGCAACATGGGTCCATGACTTTGGGGTAGATTGGCCCAAAGACGGTTGGGGTCACTTGGAGAGATAAAGGCGTGGGAAGCGGGCAAGATGATAACGACATAAGTAGTTATGAACGTGATCTTTATATGCCTTATTGACCAGACTTATGCGCCTCAACTGTGAGAATCAAACATAGAGGCGCCAGAGGAGCTTTCGATAGTGGGCTTAGAGATGCGCCAGAAGCCACAATCCATGACTAGGGTAGCAGTGCATGCTATATGTACAGGCTCGGATTAGGCACCACGTGTTTGTGCTACACTTGATTTGTACACAAAGAATCCCACCGGGCCAAGTACGCCTAAGCGCCGTCAGTCAACAAATTTCCCCCACCTTTCTGAGGCAGCTTAGCACATCAAGGACTCGAGAGTCACCATGGCTCCATCAGAATATGCCCCCGTTTCTACTCCTCCGCTTCCAGACAAATCAGAGACAGAGAAAGACTTTGTTAAATCCAGCTTCTTTAAAACTCCAGATCAAACCCTCCCCACTCCAGCACAAGTGCGAGCCTTGCCCCCTGACAACTCCACCAGCCCGCAACCAGAGCCAGTAGTATTCCGAAACCCAGATGTGTTCGTCAAATTCGGTCGCTATATTTCTGTCGAGGAGGCCCAGTGTCTTCGGATGATCAGGCAGGCGTTTGGCGGAGAAGTGCCCGCTCCCGAAGTCTTCGGGTGGCGGATCGATCAAGAAGGCTACGTGTTCATCTACATGCAGCTTATCGAAGGCCACACACTGCTAGATCGGTGGGACTCTCTCGAGAGCGCGGAAAAGGCGGCGATGCGCGACCAAATGTGTCGAATCATCACGTCCCTACGTCGACTCGAACAGAACACCGCCAAGTACATTGGTCAGCTCCCTCTCCAGCAGGACGAGTGAGGTCTTTACAACTGATAACGCCGTTTAGGTTCCGTTAATCGCGACAGGCTCCCCGACTATGTTTTCCAATCTCTGTTCGCGGCCGGCCCATTTTGCAACATCAAGGAGTTCAATGACTGGTTTTCCTCTCTGCCTCAGGCCCGGCTTACTGAGTCGCAGAAGTATAAGGACCCTTATCGAGATTTTCTGCCGGATATCGGTCATATCAAATTCACGCACGGAGATCTTCATCGCGGAAACATCATGATTTCATCGACGTCCCCAGCGAGAATTGTGGCTATCGTGGATTGGGGCCAAGCGGGATGGTACCCAGACTACTGGGAGTATTTTAAGGCTCTGTATACATGTTGGTACGAGGACGAATGGCGCAAGGATTGGATTGATAAATTCCTGGAGCCTCGGCTCGAGGAATCCCAAGTGGTTGGGGAATATACCATGGCAATCGGTGCTGTTTGAGCAGAGACCAAGGCAGTTAGGGCTTGGGCATCCGCTGTAACCAAAAGAGTGTTTCTGCTACTCTTCACTAGAAATGTGAATGAGAACCACTTACCTGGTAGCGAAAAGACTAAGTCTGCATATAAACAGCCCAATTCATCCGTCTCCTGAGCCCCTACGTATTCCATTCCTCTCACCTTACCACCATTTCCAACTCCCTTTCAACCCGCGATCACACCACTAATAGCCACCGACCCTGGAAAAGCTGCGTATGAGATAATCAATCCCACCATGCCCTCGACTGAGAACGTCTCCACCGTCCCCGAGTCCACCAACCCCGATGATACGCGGTCCTCGTCCGGAAGCGCGTTCAGCAGTCTGTACGAGCCCATCATAATCCCAGAGCGAGCCGAGACCCCGCAGCCCCAGAATACACGCGATTCGTGGTGCTCATTCCAAAGCGCTCTTCTCATGACTTTCGACCCTGTCCCAAGCCCAGAGCAGCCTGAGAACCCTTCTCCGCCGCCCACTCACTTGAAGACGAAGAAGGGCGCGAAGAAGTCCCAGGCTAGATGGTACAAGCGGATCCTGGGAAGGATTCATTCGGATAAAAGTCTAGACGACGACGTTGACTCTTGCGCGCACAGTGGTATGCTTTGCAAGTCCCCGGTCCTGGTCAAGAAACGCGGGCCTTATACATTGCTTGTGCAGGGAAGGAAGTGCAGATCATGTCGCGTGGCCAGTGGTAGTCTGATGGCTTGGTCCAGAGGAAAGCCAACCTAGATGGAGACTTGGACTCATCTAATAGCAAGACGCCGGCAGGCAGACATCTTGACTACAATGCACGTACATCAACGCTAGCAATGTTTGAATTTCGGGAGTGGACGAATGAGTTCTTGGAATACTCCATACGTTAGATTATGTATGGGATTTTGCGAGCCATAAAAGGACATGTATTTAGAGTCTCATTTTACATTGGTTCAATTCTTCTGCGTATATATGTATCTGCTGATCCAAATGTATCGTTTGAGTCAAAACAATACTCGACAACACATCTCCCCGGGCGTTGCAACTCGGGGGTTTCCATATAAGGGATAAGGTTATCATTGTGGGCAGGAAATGCTATGGGGTAAAGGGGGTTACGGTCACACGAGATGTCTAGTCGGTTACATACTGCTAACTACCTAACACCCCAGGGCCACTAGAAACAAGGGATTTGCTCCGAGCAAGATAAACTTTATACAGTATCCTTTGTATGTGGAATAAATACCCGCGGACAGATCTCCATAGGTAGACTCTCAAGGCTAATCGCACTACTCTAACATGAACCTACAGCTTCGCCACAGTTCCATCCCCTTCCATCTTCAACATCTCCAAGGCTTTCCCTACAGCAGCCTGCCCCTGCTCAATAGCGCCATCAACAAACCCCCTCCACCCATGCGCCCAGTCCGCACTCGCAAACACAACCCTCCCATGACCCTTCTGCAACTCCTCCAGATACCGACTCGCGCTATTTGGTCCCCAGCACGCCCAAACGCCCTTAGAGTACGGATCACCCACCCAGTCATGTGTGGCGTATGCTTCTACCTCGACATCCGGGTCGATGTTCCTCTTGAACTCGCCAATGATATGCTTGTAATCCGTTCTGTCCCTCAACCTGCCATTGTATCCAAACCCAATGCACCAAGTCCCAGCGGGGGCAGAGGGCTGCTTGCCATTGTGGTCGGAGAACGCGAAGACAAAGCTGGACTTGGCTGAGTCGTTGCTCGTCCAGAACCACCCGGGCATCGTCTCACGCAGCTTGAAGTGGATCTTCACGCCCTTGTTCATGTGCCCTTCTGCTGCTGCTGCTTGGCGGAGGGGTGAGAGAGGCGGGTTGAATTTGATATCGCTCAGGCAGTTCCTAACAGACAGCATATATGTCAGTACAAAGCATAGTTGAAGTTCCAAGAGCTGCGGCATGGACATGGACATACAACGGAATAGTCGAAACAACAGTCTTCGCCACAAACTTCCGCCCCGCCGTCGTGACGACCTCAACACCGCCCCGTTGATGCGTGATCCCCGCAACAGGAGTATCGAAAAGCCTGTCCCCCGTAAAGCCCGCAAAGACCGCGCGCGCAAAGGCAGTCATGCCCCCATTGCCCAGCTTATAGACGCCCGCCTTCTCAAACATCGACGCCATCCTATAGCCCCCAAGCGCATACCACCGCAGCGCCTCCACAAACCCCGTCTCACTCCCAGGCGCACTGCCAAATGTACTAACATTCGATTCGAACAGCTCCTTATCCCGCCGTGGCAAATCCACCAGACTATCAAGCCGATCCTTGACCGTGAGATGATCATACCCCTTCCACGGCGCCGGCTCGCGCAGCGGGTCATGCGGGTACGGCATCAGCGCGCGACTATCAAGCCCATCGATCGCGAACACTTCGCTTGCAACCTTCTCCAGGGTATCCGCGTCCTCCGGTCTCAAGTCTTCAACTGTGCCAGCCGAGGACGTAAACGCCTGCCGCTGCGGCGCAAACGTGCCAGCCGACGTCTTCAGGTGTCGATGGAGTCCGTACCGATGCAGTTCGGCGTAGAGATGCGGCTGCTCCCAGTGCACCCAGGTGCCGCCCATCTCCACCTCTTCGCCGAGGACATTTGCCGTCCAGGTGCGTCCGCCGATGCGGTCACGGGCTTCGACGAGCAGGACGTCGAGGTTGTGGCGCTGCGAGAGATCGCGGGCGGCGATGAGGCCGGCGAATCCGGCGCCGATGACGATCACGTCGTACTGCGGTTTGAGATTGCTGCTTGGTGTGCTGCGTTGTACGGAGGCGGTGCTCAGCCCTGTTGTTGTGGATGTTGGGGTCCAGAGGTACCCTTCTTTGGTGCGTGGCATTTTGATGGTGCCGTGGTGCTGGGAGGGCTGTAGGTGTCTGATAGCAGCATCGAGTGATAGGTTACGTTTTTATACCTCTATCAGGGGAGACGGTATACCCTCGGAAGCGAGGAACAATTCCGAAATCTCATGCTGATAAAGGTCTGGTTGATTAGGAAGGCATATCTGCAGAACAAAAGCCAATCGCATCGCGTCCCTCCACGCACTATATCCCTGCATTGGGGCAATTTATACGAACCTGCCAGTTGCGGGGTGCAGACCAACCATTGCATACTCTTCACCATGCTTGATAGGGAACTTTGGTAGTCCCCTTGCTTGCCTAGGAAGAACACCCCGGGGCTTTTATTCCGCACTCTTCCCACCGGCATCCGACTCACTGCGCGCGGTATTAGATATGATACCAAAGAATCCTGCTCTTGTAGATATAATACCCCTCATTCATCCTCGGTAAATTAATGCGCGGAATGCAGCCCGGTTATCAAGATAAGGTCCACCACCCTGTGCACCCGGTTGGCCGAACCAGCGCAATAAATGCTGCCGTCCGGGGTGCCAACCATGCCAGTTGTATTTTTGGCCAGAAAGACATCTAACGTCGAATTCGTTACCCGAGTAACAAGATCAGGGGACACCATCATTACTTTGTGCACTTTTTCCACACCGGAAGATGGAGCGCGACAACAAGAAAGGTGGCGGCAGTCTGCCTGTCGACCTTGAGAGCAAGAGCCACTATGAGGGAGAGACGTACGAGGTGAAGGTGATGAATAGATTAACGGCCTCTTATATACCCCTGCAGAGAAAGCTAATCTGTGTGATGGCTCCAGAAAGGCTTCTCTCGCCTCACAATCCTTTCAATGACGGTCGTCCTCATGGCAACATGGGAGGCACTCTCAAGGTACCTTCACCATACCCACTGAACCTTGCGTTCACCTCGCATTGACTCCGATGAAGTACAATGGTTTCCTCACTGATGAGTGGAGGGCCGGTCTCACTGGTCTATGGATACCTTTGTAAGCTCTCTTTCTTGATTTCCTCGCGGCAAGCGCCGGACTGATCGGGAACAGTGGCTGTCGTGGGTGGGCTAGCAACAGCTGCGTCCCTGAGCGAGCTTGCGTCGATGTGAGTGACCAACATCCAGTTTCAAAACCAAGGATAGGTAGCTAATTGACACTGGCCAGGTACCCGACAGCCGGAGGGCAATACCACTTCACCGCGATCCTGGCCCCGAAGCAACTCAAGAACGCACTTAGCTGGGGTATTGGATGGATAGGTACGTCAGGCCTACCCTGTTGCTCGCCGTGGCCTCATATACTGATCACCACCTTTATACAGGCACGTTCGGATGGATTGCCTTCGCCGCAAGCGCCCCCTTCTTCGCAGCAACAATGCTCCAGGGCGTGATCGTGTTAAACAACGAGAGCTATGGGATCATCCGATGGCAGGGCACTCTGATATACTGGGCGTTCGTCGTGCTTGGCACAGTGATTAATATATGGGGTACTCGCCTTCTCTCGCTAGTGGAGCGAGCGGCGCTTGTTGTCCATGTTTGCGCCTTTATTGCGATTTCCACCGTCCTCTGGGTATGTTCTCCGGACAAGCACTCGGCCGAGTTCGTCTTCACGACTTTCATCAACAACTCCGGGTGGTCGAGTAGTGGGGTTTCCTGGTCCATCGGCATGCTCTCGAGCTGCTATGTGTTGACTGGTACGTACAAGTATGTCTGACGTACCTATACATCTTATGCTAACCGTTACTTTGCGCAACAGGATACGACGGCGCCATCCACCTGGGCGAGGAAATGACCAATCCGGCACTGGAGGTCCCGTACTGCATGCTCGGCTCTGTGATACTTAACGGCGTGCTGGGCTTCGCCTATTTGCTCGCCCTCCTCTTCTGCATGGGGGACATGGATGCGGCGCTGAACAGCCCTACCGGATACCCCATAATCGAGATATTCCGCAGTGTGACGGGGTCCCGCGCGGCGAGCAGTGCGATGATGGCCGTCGTAATTCTCACTGCCGTGTTGGCGACAATTGCTTTGGTTGCGTCGGCTGGGAGGATGGTATGGTCTTTGGCTAGGGATAGAGGTAACCATAAGCTCACACCCATATTCGTAAACTCAATCAAGAGACACACACCACTGACGAAGACCGCGCTCTACAGCACTCCCCTTCCATTCCCATCTTTCAAAGACAAACCCCAAGACCCAAATGCCGGTCATGGCAATCCTCGCAACCAGCGCCGTGCTCGTGGTCCTCGGCTTCGTGAACATCGGCTCAACGACCGCGCTGAACGCCATAACCTCACTCGCCGTTCTTGGTCTCAACGTATCGTACCTAGTGCCGGTTGCGCTGATGCTCTGGCGGCGTCTTTCTTCCGGCAACGCGACCCTCACCTACGGCCCGTGGAGACTAGGCGCCCTTGGTATCCCGGTGAATACTGTGTCGGTAGTCTACCTGAGCTATACGAGCACCTTCATGGTCTTTCCGCCGTACCAGTCGGTTACTGTGGAGAACATGAACTACTCGAGTCTGATCTTCGGGGCTGTGTTGATTTTCAGTGGGGTTTATTGGGCCTGTAGGGGGCGGGGGCAGTATACGGGGCCGATTATTGAGATTCTGCATGTTTAGATGGTCGAAAGATACTTCGTTTCTGACCTTCATCATCAGAATTACCGTGTCACTTGGGTCAGTATGGATCTTATGTATATCAAATCCGCTCGGCGCCACCCCACAGACTCAAGTTCCATCCTTACTCCTATTGAGCTTATCTTGACCCGAGTGAGCCTGACATTCCGACGTACCACTTTATTAACGTTTAGTATTTGACATCTACTCATAATCTACATTATCTCACAAACAACTCCAGCCCCTCTCCATGGGCAGAGTACCCTTGTGTCCAAGATCCCACCAGCCAGATGAATCATCAGGGCGCAGTAACCCTCTCCAGCCCTTCTTTTTCCAAAACAACCCTGACACTCTCCCTCCCCTCCAACTCCCTAACCAGCCTCTCAATCCTAGGATACGGCCTGCAATCAATCCCGAACATGCCCGCCCAGCGATAAAACGGATACAGCAGCGCATCAGGCGCCGTCAGTCTCTCACCCATCAGAAATACCCCTTCCCTCTGCGCACCCTCACCCAACCGCCTCTCAATCAACGCAAAGCACTCGGCGAGATTCGCGCGCACCTTCTCCCGAATCCCATCAAGCACCTCGCCATCCTCCGAAACCGTCCAGCGATACGGGCGGAAAAGCAGCCCAAACCCCGCGGAGTGCACAGTCCCAGACAGGTAGTTCAGCCACTCGTACACGCGCACGGTCTCGAGCGGCGTGCACCCCAGAATCTTGTGCGCCGGCGCGAGCTGCGCGATCATCGTGCAGATGGCTGGGACCTCGGTGATGACTTCGCTGTCGACAACGAGGACCGGGACGCGCATCTTCGGGTTGAGCGTGTGGTAGTCCGCTGGGAAGGTCACGTCTAGCCCGGTGGGTTTGAGGGGGAGGGGTGTGAAGGGCAGATTGGTTTCGTGTAGGAGGATGTGTGGTGCTAGGGAGCAGGCACCCGGTGTGAAGAAGAGTTTTAGCTCCGGTTGGGACATTGTGGGTTTGGTTTGTCTGGTGATGCCGTCTGCGTTGGGTAGGACAATGTAAGGTTATCGGGGTCATTCGACTTCATGGCATTAAGTACAAGATGGCCAACGTTTTATAGTCAGTCCACTGCAGAGTATACAAAGGCCCCACCGGCTTGGGGGGCTTGACATTAGTAATTCGTCTGCTCTGCGGAGTATACAAAGAGTGGAGCCGGAGTTGCGGAGTGGGATAGTGACGTGCAATTGTAAGCGACCTGGGCGACGCCCACGGCCTTTTAAGTGCGAAATGATTTGTGATTGAGCTCCACTGTCGTGCAATCGGCGCCCTCTCTGCATCATCGCCCATGATGCCAAGATGGCGTTTTTCTTCGGTTCATCTCGCGGTCCCATTCATCTTTGCATTTTGACACTAGTAGCTTAGTAGGAGGGAGAAGAGGGACTTGTGCAAGGAAGAAATTAATTGATATATAACATTATATACATGTGAGCTTGGTCGACTTTACATTTACACACTTCAATGAGGGAGTACACCTTCCGTATCTTCTCTTGTTGGACAATCAATATTTGATGTTCGGTGTTGAGGAAGCGTAATAACGGAAGAGAGACAATGCCAAGGCACGTATACAACGTCGGGGAAAATATATTGCAACCATAACCAATAGATAATAAAGCTAAAATGCAGAAAGACAGTAAGAGGGAAAATAAATGGTGTGTAGGCATATGTAAAATGAAACACAAAGTCAATAAATAAACCCGAAAGCATAACAGGGAAGGACCTCCAAAACCCCTAGCTGGAAAAGCAGAACCGTGCCAATCTAAAGGTACGGCACATTCTCAATATGAACAAGCGACCCAGGCCGCTGGGGATCCCAAAACTCTCCACCAAGCTGCTCAACCCCCCTATAAACCTCCTCCTCACTAAGCATCCCCTCACAGAGGAGCGTCGTATAAACATACGGGATGAACAAATCCCCGGGATACTTGCGCGGATCATACAAGTCAAAGAGTGCGTCCCACTTGCCGCTCTCCCGGTCGCGCGCCTTGATCGTGCCTAGCTTGACCCTGGTCAGCCCGGCACAGACATTCTTGCAGGCCGTGGTCGCGAGGTATCCGCACTCGTGGTCGATTGGCACGCGCCCGCCGTCGCCCGAGACCTCGTACCGCGTCGGCTTGTCCTCGTCGACATACCACCACTCGCAGGACCCGCTGCTCTTGCCGTGCAGGACGACGAGGTAGTCCCAGGGGCATTCCCGCATGAACTCGCGCTCGCGCCCGATGTAGAGCGTGTAGTCTTCGGGTTTGGGTGTGCGGGTGTGGGTGTGGCTGTGGCTGTGGCTCTGGCGCTGGGTATTGCTCTCACTGTGACTGTGACTGCGACTGTGACTGTGACTTTGACTGGGACGGTGGGACCTCGAGCTGGATGAGCTAAAGCCGGGCGGCTGCTGCGACGGCCTGCGCGGAATCCGGGCTTCCCTAAACGCTCGCGCGAAATCGGCGGCTGCAGAGCGCTGCGAACGCTGTGTCCAGGGTGCGTGGGCGCGTGTGCGTGGCTCTCTCGAGGACCCGGAGGTGCGTGCCCAGTGGCGGGCTTCAGCTGAGGGTCCGTTCCGGGCCATTTCGTCGATGGTCATGTTGCGTAGACGGTCTGCGAGGCTGCCGGCGCCGGATCTGGTGCTGGAGGGTTGGTAGGAGCGGTAGCGGTTGTCGTCTCTGTAAGACATCGTGAAGATAATCCTGTGGCTGGAAGGAACTTCAGGAGCCTATAGAAGGTGTATAAAAGGCTGCAGGGAAAAGATGGTCTTGGGAAGCAGTTGAGTGTTGAACTTTATCAGAAGGTGGTGGAATCCAAGGCTCTGGACATGGTGGTGCCGGGCATTTATCTTCCTCTCTACCCTTTGAAGCGGACAAGGTCAATGGCTTTTGATGCTATAGACAAAGGGTTCCGCGTGTTGTTGGCGTCTGAACCATGTCACTATCTTCATCTCTCTTTGAAATTTTTACTAGCTTTGCGCTTGACCATGGGCCCTGCTACCTTGGTGCACTGTCTCATTCATATTGGCATTCAAGGGGACAAGGGTCCCCATTGTGACCTTTGAACATCGTACCCAAAGCGACGCCGATGCTTGAAAGTCGGTACAAAGCTTCCTTGGCCTGCAATGCCAAGGACACCTAAAGAAGGAGTCATGCAGGTAAAGCGACACGTCTAACGTAGATTGCTGGTTCCGGGTATAGCAGAAGAGCCCTAGCTAAAGATAATGCGGTTGAACGCGTGATCTCTCAGCCAGCCCTAACAAAGCTTAGCCTTGCGTGAGTTCTGTAACCTTAACACAAGCGCCAATTGTATGTGTAGGTAACATAGCTCAGTAATCCGGCCTTAAGAGACAATTCCCCCAGCTCGGATCCACAGCGTCGCCCTGTCGGGGTTATGTTTATGTCCGGCCTATCTCCACGCAGGATTGTGGTCTATATAACACCAAATAAGACGCACAGTTTTATTCTCAATCATAACATTCTACTGCGCTTTTCACGATAACTTTTCGGATGGCATCCTACCTTATAACCGGCGCGTCTCGAGGCCTCGGCCTTGCCATGGCCACCGAGCTAGCCTCACTCCCAGAGTCCGAAGTGAGCATCATATTCGCGACGACCCGACAGACGAGCCACGCAAGTCTCTCTGAGCTTGCCGCGACGACATCAAACCGCGTCGTTCCAGTTCAGCTAGACCCCAATGACGCCGAGAGCCTTCAGGCCGCGGTGAAGTTCGTGGAGGGACACCTCCAGGGCAAAGGGCTGGATGTACTGATCAACAACTCTGGAGTGATGCCGGCGACAGATGGGAAAGTTGAGAAAACGTGAGTATATCCGTACTAGACGATACAAGTGAGGACGATCAGGTGAAGAGAGGTCTGACATCCACTACTCAGTGACGATCTTACCGAAACCTTCCACGTTAATGTCACTTTGACGCACTATGTCACCCGTGCATTCTTGCCTTTGCTGCGCAAGGGCAATCGCAAGGTTATTGCCAACATGTAAGCTCTGTCCCCTTTCCTTTACTTGGAGAGCAACCGACCTCAAGGTTTGTATTAACACCTGTTTCCCCTCCAGCTCCAGTACCGTCGGCTCCATAGCGCAAGCACCGAAATACGTATTGAGCCCAGCGCACGCATACAAAGTCTCCAAAGCAGCACTGAACATGTTGACGGTGCAGTACGCACTGCAATATACCGATGAGGGCTTCTCTGTCTTTGCCGTCAGCCCTGGGGTGAGCTTCCCATTCTTCTATTCGACGCCGCAGAAGCAAGCGCTAACTTGATGGTCAGTGGCTCAAGACTGAGCTGGGTGGAAGCTATGCAGACTTGCCGGTTGAGGTTGGCGCCAAAGAGACTGTGAGAATTATTCGAGATGGTGGTTCCGAACTCAATGGGCGGTTCCTGAATATCCATGTGCCCGGGTGGGAGAATGCGTCTGGGACGAATCAGTATGATGGGAAGGATGCGCCGTGGTAGAAGGGTTGTTTATTGGATTGGATTATCATGTCTAGGGAGGCCTACTCCACACCTATAGTACTCCGTATAGTCCGTGCCGCTGGGTACTTGAACTGTCCCGGTCACTTGGTAACCAGTAAGCAAGCCCTCTTAAACGCCCAGCGTAGAACGCAAACGCCGTCGAGCCTCGTCGATAAAAAGATGTATTGGATGGGATGATTAGCGACCTTGTCCGAAACATACAGCTGCTTCAGTTCGGCGCTTAATGTAATACCGTTTTGTTGAGAGCTTGAAGCCAGCATTGTGGAATTGATAATCACCAATGGGTCCAAAGCTCCGCTCGGGTATACCATCCTCATCACAGATGTTACCCCGTTGTCCAGAGAGCTTCAAGATTTTCCTCCCTTGGACTCAACATCGTTCGGTGGTAGCGTCTGCGTGCACGGCATCTCCAAGGGTAAGTGGATGGCCTTTCCTTTTGAGCGAGTAGCATGTCATACCATGCCGGCCCCATATCTATTAGATTGATCGCCGGCGAAGCTGAAGGCTACGTCAGAGTACCTCACATATTCACATAGTTGATCCAGTTAGCAGATCTGTCTACATATTTCTAGGATAGAGGGGTACTAGCTCGGTGACTAGTGGATATGAGTCTGATATATAACGAGTGACGAAGTTGGATTTTTTTTGAATAGACACAATGCAACAAAAACAGAGAAACCAAGAACGACAATACATACAGATTCAGACATGCACAACAACACTGCAAAAAGAAAAAATTGGGAAGAGAGAATAACTTCCAGAACCAGGGTAAGACACGCAGGTACAAAGTAGTCCGAACGGACAACCAAGGGATAAGACGAAAAGCACAACAGAAGCAAAAACAGAACACACTGAACACGCCGCATACTTACCATATCCTAGCCAAAGTGCATAGAGCACCCCTAAACAATCGGCACACCATCCATAAGCTCCACCCTGCCATCAACAATAAACGGCCCCCCAATATCCATGAGCGCACCATAAACCTCCCGCTCAGAGAAAATCCCACTCCGGACCAGCACACTAAACAGATAAACCGCCGGCGAATCCCACCACATATCCTCCTCATACAGCTGCTTGGCGCGGTCAAGGCGCAGGCGGTCTTGCCTGCGCAGCGTGCCAATGCGGCCCTTGCGCAGGTCCCGGCACGGCGCCGTGTCCTCGTCCGCCATCGAGCGGAACATCTTGAAGTGGCACGGCTGGCCGCGCTCGTCGACGCCCGTCGGCTGCGCCGTGCACGCAAAGAACCACTGGCACATGCCCGTGTTCTGCCCGTGCAGCACCAGCACGTACGGCCCGTAGTTGTGCTCGAAGTTCACGCGCGGGTGGCCGATGTAGACGGTCCAGTCTTCGGTCGATGCGTCCATGGCGGGCGCGAGCATGGTTCGCGAGGAGTGTGTGAGTGCGTTGCTGCCGCTGCCGATAAGGCTGCCCCGGTGGCTGGAGACTGAAGAGCGGTGGGTGGGGGGGAGTACGAGGGCGCGCGAGAGACTGGTTCCTGCGGACGAGGCCCGCGACGACATCCCGCTGCCTCGTGACCAGCCGGAGACGGTGGACCCGGTTGTGCGCTTGACGAGGGAGGTGGTTGTTCGGGTCGTGCGGGTGATGGTGGTGTTGCTGGCGCCCGAGGCGCCCGACGTGCGCGAGGTGCCCGAGACGCCGGAGACAATCGAGCTTCCCGTGCGAGAGCGGCCGCTGCTACCGGCCTGGGAG
>RHLP01000767.1:0-21192 GCA_003719405.1 Aspergillus incahuasiensis
GAGCCCGCCCTTGTCCGGGTGCAGGAGCTGCCGGTTCTGCGTGAGGATGCGCCGGCTGCTCTTCTCGTGGACGAGGTTGTTTGTAAGCGGGTTCAGGACGCGGTTATACCCGAACTGCAGGATCGTTGGTCGCCGTTTCCGCGACGTATAGTGGTGCACGAGCGCCGGGCCTGCGCCTAGGACGCACATCCGGAGGTGCTTCCGCCGCCGGTACAGCTTGAATTCGGCTAGTAGGGCGGGGATCTGGGGCGGGGTGCAGAGCGGGTCGCCTGTGACGACGGCGACGTTGTTTAGGGCTTTGAAGCATAGCGCGCCGTGGCCTGCTTCGCTGACGAAGATGGTGTAGCTCGGGTCTAGCAGACCCATTTGCGATGGGAGCCCGTGGTCTGAGGCGAGGCGTTCGGCGTCCTGGGCTGTGGCCGTGCCGTTGAGGCTGACTATGCGGTTGTGTTGGGAGGCGGAGTCGGAGCTGCTGCTGCTGCTGCTGCTGTGCTCGATATCTGAGCGCGCGTTGCTGCTGCTGAGGGCGGAGAGGGTGATTTCGGCATCGTGGTCGTGGGACTCGGTTGTGAGGGTTTCCGTGGAGGTGGTCGCGCTGTTGGGGAGTTGTTGGCCGGGGACGGTGAGCCATGGGGAGGAAGCGGGCTTGCTAGGGAAGGATGTTTTGGGGGTTAGAGCGTGCGGCGGGGTTGGGGTGAGTGTATCATGGGCATGGCGTGCTTGCCGTTGGCATAGTGAGCGCCCGATTGTGTCGGCGAGCAGGACTTTCTCTCGAGGCTTTGCAGTGTTCGCCTGGTTTGTGGTTGACTTTTTATGCGGCATCTGTGAGGCTTGAGCTGGGCGTAGCGTATCGTGCGCAGGGAGAAGGAAGTCGAGCTAATTGGAGGGTGTAAAAAGCCTAGAAGGTAACAGTCCAGCAAGTTGAGCACAAAGGTTACAATACTCCTTCAGAGAGGCTTGAGCCGAAGAGATATAGCCAGGTCTGTGGCTTGGACAGCGCTAAGGGGCATTGTCAGCTCACCACCGCCGGTAAATAACGACGGCTGGCCGTGGACGGTCGACGGCCAGGGTCGGAGCAACCGATGGCTCCATACACAGGTAGCCCTAATCCGGCAGCCTAGTTGACTTGATGTGAGGTCGAAGCTCGGAGTCCGCATTGCTGCAGCACACATCTCCGAACCTGGATGCGCGTCCATGGATTCGAGCATAAACACTCAATAAGCCCAAGGCCCATTGCTCTGAACTGCAGAACCACATTCCATTCACGACTTCACGCGCTGAGTAGCCCGGCTATCATGTGTGTTTATGCTCAAGAATATGGAGGCCGTTGTTACCAACCAAGACGTCAGTGAAGCAACGCGCCGTACCGCCGAATTGCATAATGAAAACATGCAATTCGACGCTTGCCAGGGTATGCTAGGCACCATGATTCAGGGTAGACAAGCTTTTGCTTGACGGTCTCCACTGTGAAACCCTAGACGGGTCCTCCAGGCAGCCGCATTTCGGTTTGGTTGTGCTCAGCCCTATCACAGCCTGTCTAGGCCAGCTCCTCGAGCCCGCGGACCCCGACCCCGCGGAACCCGAGCCCGGAATAGCACGGTGCTTGTTCCGAGAACTAGATTGTTGTTGTCGATCTTCCGAGGAAAGTGCGGAATTGCTCGGGTTCGGGCTGCACTGGAGTCATGGACCGGGGATCCATCTGCACTGAGTTTTATTACATTCTCACTTCGACACCGGAGGCTTGGTATTCAGCCATCCATATGGGGTGGTTCAAGCTCTTTCGGAAGCCTTGAAACTTGTCTACTCAAGCCCTAGATGACCGAAGGCTCTACTATGTATACTATAAGGTAGTTCAGCTACTACCAAGATGAAATATTGCCATAGTGCAGCTCTTTCATGGTCATGCTGATATTTAGGTTCTACGTTGCGCTCTAATATGCTTATTAGCGTATAGTATGACTTTACTCCAGAGTGTGATATGCACTCCCTTTTTCTGCGTCTCCCTTGTACGTCCGGATAATAACGCCGCAACAGACTTCCGAGGGGCTAGACATCTAGGTCCTGAGGATCAGGCATCCATCATTCAGCGGTCCAGACTTACGATAGTCCTTACGGATAGGCTCCAATGAACCATTTATACCCGCCACGTCGCTCCTTCCCTTCTTTCCTTTCTTCAACCATCTACTTGCATTTATTTGACTTATACCTCGATAGAGATATCTGCCATTTAGTTGTTATGTAGGTGTGAAACCTGTCAATCAAGGGTTCTGCTCTATTTGCGTGCTCGATATGCACAGGCTATGCACCTTCGAATAACAGGGTGCGCATGGTGACGCCTTTAAAAATCCTTAAAAATCCTTCCATCCATTTCAGGTGAAGGTAATTGGATACAGATGATACTCAGATACAACGTTGTTGCTTTTCGGAGAACTTGATATTCCTGCCTAGGGTATTATGGAGTGGTTGCAGCTTGCTACTGTAGATGCTGTTCGTCTTACAGCTGATTAGATCTCTTCTTTGGTCGGATCTCGAACTGCTCAAAGCGATGACAACGCTAATCCACTAATTGTTATTGTAGCTTATGGAACTCATCCTATCACACGGAGTTATGATTCGGCACCGTGCCTCTGGGTCTAATTCTGACGAGGGAAGCATCCACCAGGTGGGTAGGTGACAGGTAGAATGCTCAATGCAATCAAGACCCTTGGACCGGGCCCTTGTGCGGCAAGATACGACCGCCGCGTGCGCCACAAATACAATGGGTGCCTGGGTCCTGGCCTGGGCAGTCCCGTAGATTCCGGGTTGGGCCCCCCTGCCTAGAAATGGCGCCCCTGTGCCCATTTATTTTCTTCTCCAACCATCTTTTTATCTTGTATCTCAACAGAGAAATCTGTCACTTAGTGTTATTTAGGTGCTAGCCTGTCATAATAAGGCTAAGTTGTGATATAAATATTGTTAGCTGCTGCTCGCATTGACAAATGAGTTAATAGTAAACGGAGGATGTTTGATTGCGGAGGAGGGAAAATTCTCTCTAGATAGACGGTTTACCTAGGAGAAATCAAGTTCGACAGGGACCCAAGGGATGCACATTGTATCTCATCATTACCTCTTGTTCCTGTTCTAGGGTCGAATGGATGTCGGAGGGCGAGAGGGGACTTGGCTGCCGTAGCCCGGCGTTTAACATCGGGGAGATTATATACATGCCATCATTCGTGGTAGTAAATCATGCCTCAGGGCCACCTAGCCAGCTAAGCTCTCTTAAGCTCCAGCTTCTGTTGTCTTGGTGCAGCCGGCTTTATCCATTCTCCAAACCCTTTGGCAGCCCACTAATGTATCCTTCAGAATAAACGCTCCAGGCCATGGTTCCGGTCCCAAGGCAGCCATCTATTTGCGGAACAGAACGGCCGCAAGAGTCGCCCGGGCGTATCATGGATGTATATTCCGTAAATTTGTAATCAGGCAGCCAGAATTTGCTTCTCTAGGCTGAATATAAATACTTGCGGTTTTCTTTGTCCATTGTTCTTTTCTTTCCTTCTCTAACCCATTTATTTGCCATCTATTTGTCTTATACCTCGATAGAGATATCTGCCATTTAGTGTCATTTAGATGGTTTGCCTGTCTTTCTAGGGCTTTAGAAGGTCACTGTTATGGCCTGCATAATTGCACTTGTTGCAACCTTCTCTAAATCTGAGCTAACTAGCCCATAAGCTAGGTTGATACCACTTACTTGGCCAACCAGATTCTCGTTACTCGATACTCTTGTCCTCCTACGACTACGTGGCTAGGCTTATGTATGGCATGTAGCTCCCTTGAGCGTTGCTGGGCTCCCCTGGTGAATTCTGGATGGTTCAGGGATAGCGCCCAAGCCCTCCACTTGGGCTGCTTTGAGCATAGGCAGTGATCAATGGGGCCTCGGCCTCGCGACGGGACGGCCGCAGGAGGCTTCCGGGACTATATTTGGTTCCAACGAGCGTTGCCAGAATGTCAGTCCTGCGAAACTTTAGGCTCCCTAACTATAAAAAATCAGACTTTTTCTGTCTTGTCTCTTCCTCTTTTCCTTCTTCTTTAACCACTTACTTGCCATCTTTTTGCCTTTTACCTCATAGAGATATCTGCCATTTAGATGACATGTAGGTGTGAGACCCGTCATTCTAGGGCTATCAGATTGAAGATGGCACCGCCTACCAAAGAAATCCATCATTGGTGAATGCTCCCTTTGGCATCTTGAGCCAGTCACCTAGGTAGTTGCCTAATCTCAGCTAAACGTGTCTTGCCCTGCATGTGAGATCGGAAACCAGCACCGCAATATGGGTGCCTGACTTTACGCTACAGCCAAGTGAAAATCGGGGGCTCTAATTTGGAAATGTTGGGAACCGCCCGCACGGTAATCCAGGCGCCTAAACTCGAAGATCCCTTACTTTGCGTATTTGGCTGAATCCACCCGCGCTTGCTTTTCTTCTCTTCTCTAACCATCTGCTTGCCATCTATTTGTCTTATACCTCGATAGAGATATCTGCCATTTAGTTGTCATTTAGGTGATACACATATTTGTACGGCGTTCAATTACAAGTGCCTGTTGTTCATCAATATCTATGACTCTTATCTTGTTCGAGCAACGCAATGGTTGGTATGTGCTTGGCCCACTAGGCATCAGTCCTACTTTGTGTCTGTATTTGACCTTGGCGCTGAATACTAGATATCAGTACAACTGACTGTGAACCTCGCTAGGCATGCAGCATCTATCACGTTCTGTGGAATCTCTGTATGGAGGTTTGCAGACAGCGCTGAGAGTAGCAATTGCAAAAGACGGGACGTGCTTGCGACTGCTTGAATTGCATACCACAACGGGCCTCATCCAAAGAGGATTTAAAAGAGCCCTGAGATTTGGACGGGGTTTCTGATCTTGCTTACAGTAGGTACATACTCTACACCCGTCGTTCATGGACACTGTGGTCTTTGTTGTTTGGAACACGGGTATCTAATGCAACTAAAGTTAGAAAAGAAAGCATTCAATAGTTATCGCACGGAGGTGTTGTATTGTTGCTGTTTATCCAGCCGTTTTCATTGTTGGTCAGCAAAGATCTTACCTATGCTTAAGACTATACCAATACTTAACTCGGCGTCGGCAAGGGTGGGTACTTCTTGGGATGCATGCGAATTGGTATCCTACCCTAGGACCTAGCTGCCGGCATCTGCATCCGCAGGCAGCGATGATTAGACGCTGAAGATATCCGCAGCTAACATGTTATGCCGGAAACAAAGGATATGTAAGCCAGAGGGAGGGGGGCTTCCGTCTCGGTATTCATCCATCCTCATTTTCAGGGGGCATAAGCAGATCCGTCAACAAGTATCTCAAGGTTCAAGCCCGGTTCATTCTCGCGCCTGCCTAGACACCCGTGGAAGACAAGCCCTCTTGAACTCCGGAGCCTCCCTTCCACTCCAAAGAGGTAACCTACCTAATGAAAGTCCGGTCATGGGCGGAATCCACGGCCGCAGGCACCGAGAATCAGCGGATAGCTACGGCCATCGCCTGTTTCTTTCTTCCCTTTCCTTCTCCGAGCAACTTTATATCAACGTTATGACGGGTATTCTTAGACTTTCTCCACAACCTTTTCATGTGGCTACCATGAGATTTGCGCCGTCCGTCATCTAGGACTTGGCACTGCTTTGGAATGATACTTTGTAACCGTCCTTCACTTGAGCCGCTCAGTTTGCTGGATGATTAACACTGGATCTTTATCGAGATTGGAAACGTGTATACCGCGCAGGAATCTTCTGTGTCTATACAACTTCTGAAAATGCTCATGCTCTGGTGCCATTTTATCTCATACTATTGAGTCGGCCCAACATAGACGCTGACCCTTCTTCTATTTTTGAAAGAGCGTGCTTAGCGACGCAGTGCTTTGTCTTGGCGACAGAGGGCACCAGCTTCTGCCCCTCTATACCCAAGATGAAAGATGGAATGCATAAACTGTCTCGAGATGCCGCGCTACACCGGGTAGGGTTCGGTTGAATTAAACCTCGTATGGAGCGGAAGTGTCATGTTGCGGATGACACACACTGGAGCCTTGCAGGGATGACTAGTTGATCGACCTGGCTTTGAGTAGAGTTAAGAAGCAGATGGACGTGTCGTTGATCAAGGTGGTCGGATCGACTGAGGCTGTAGCTGTCTATTTAGCGAGTCAAACTATGCCTGTGATGATTTGCGCTATTATAACAGGTATGCTCCACTCGCCCATCAACGCGTCGGACGGAAATCGATCTAGGTGGTGGGCTCGGGTTGCCTGAATGAGTCGGCGTCTAAAGGCAAGGCATGAAGAAATTGACCTTGGGGCCGTCGTCTGGATAGACAGCGTGGCCGTTAACTTGGTCCCTCTTTACTTGCCTCGGCTTTGCCCAGTCCGGCCGGTGTAGGAATGTGCCGGAGCGGGCCAAGCCGCTCGCTAGGAAAACAGGGTGTCAAACTAAGCGCCATAAGAATGAGAGGCGAAATTAGAGCAAAGAAAGAGTAAATCATTAGGATGTTTTTCGTAATATTAGACATATCTCGTGCATCTCTATGCATATCATATGTATGTACACGTCATCATGTAATTAAATACAAAGACGCTCCTTATGGTTTACAACACCTAGAGGAGCAACGCGGCCGCAACCCCAAGGATAACAGCAACCTTACTGGCACCGAGTACATTGAGGGTGGAAGCAGCACCAGTGTCGTCGTCGTCGTCGTCGGAGTCAGAGCCAGAACCGGAGCCAGAACCGGAGCCGGAGCCGGAGCCCGAACTGGTATCCCTCTCAGCAAAGCGCATCTCCGAGTTGCCGAAATCAAACACAGCCACGACGTCCTTCAGGAAACTGGCGCCAAGGATATACAGGCTCGCCGTCTCGTCCTCGCTGACCTGCTGTTCCATTCCACGGGTGATGGCGGAGACACAGGCGGCCTCGCCGGTGGTGTATTCGCCCGCGTAGAGAACAAGATCCTGTGGGTTCAGCGAGAAGGTTGTGCCGCCAAGCTGCACGGCGAAGTCGGGGGCGTCGGCGTCGCAGTCGACGATGTAAGCGCCCTGTGTCTCGTCCCACGTAGCAGAGTCGAACGCCTCGTTGTAGGCTTCGGCGACGGATTCCGGGACGTAGTTCATCGGAGCGCCGGAGTCGACGATGGTCTGGTAGGAGGTTGTGTACTCGCCGTCCTTGCCGTAGCTGAGCTTGTCGACGGTCGTGGCCCAGTAGGAGCGCACTTGCGTGCCGTTGGGCGCGCGGAACTCCGCCTCTTTGTAGTACTCGGCGGAGACGGTCGTGTAGTTGCCAGAGAGCTTGACGTCGGGAAGGCCGCCCAGGACCATGACGCCGCCATCGCCAGTCTCCTTGCCCGACTCGAGGCGGTTCAGAGCGAGCGAAAAGTACGGCTCTACGAGGCCGCGGCGCGCCATGCTCACGAACAGCGGGTCGTATGGCTCCGGGTCGTCGAGGAAGGTATCGTCGTCCGCAAGCTCATCCTCCTCCTCGGATAGTGTGTCGGTCTCGTTGCCGTCAAGGCCGTAGGCGCTGGTGATAATGGGGTATGCGAGGCCGAGGATTCCACTCGTGCCGAGACCCATGGTTGTGGAGATATTCACCAAGCCAAAGCGCTGGTCTGTGACTGTGATGCCGCCGAGCGTGATGTCCTCCAGGGCCATGGCGCCGGCGGCGACACCGGCGCCGTAGGCTGCGAGGAAGGTTTCATTGGAGATGACCTCAAACGAGTCGCTGTCTCCAACATGGTAGAGGCTGTCTCCGAAGTCACAAAGACTCTGAGATACTTCCATGACTTCGCCGGTGTATGCATTTGATCCAACGCACTGAAAGTCGTCTTCAACAACAAAGGTGTCGCTGCTACCGGTATCCACAAGAAGGTCGAACGTGGTGTCGCCGATTTTCACGGGGGCATTGAAGCGGCTACCGTATAAAGCCGCCTTGAGGGAAATCGTGTGGGAAGTGGTGTTAGTGCTTTGGCGGATTTTGAGGAAATCGCGGGGAACGTTGCGCGCGGCGACTGCGCTGGCCAGCAGAGAGCCGGCGAGGAGGGAGCGCATTTTGCTGAGAGTGAGATCGCGAGGGGAGTGGAGTGAGGGAAACAAAAATGGTCGGGGACATCGGGCTTAAATAAGTCATAATAGTCGGCGACTCAAAGTGGCTAGGCAGACACGAGAACGGAGCGAAGAGTCACAGGGCTCAGCGGAGCCATTCAGAGTGGGGGCCAAGCACCCGATCGGGGCTCAATGAGGCTGTACACACACACACTGCGTGACACAGCCTGGGTACCGACGAGGCGGCCATTGTTGAGGACAAAGTAAGGAGCGCAGTCTCTGAATGCGAGAGATTTCATCTGATACCGATTCAAAGGTCAACGATATTCTCCGAGGGTGAAAGAGCTGAAGGCAGGACCCCTTTCAGAGTGGAGAGGGGTCAGGGACCAGGGTGTTTGGTGTTTGCTAGCGCCCGACCAAGGCGCCACTCGCACAGCCTGCTTGGCCCGGCTCTCGGCAATCTCGCACTTCCTTCTGCTTCCAATTTCTGGACGAGTCATGCATCGGATCTGAGCGCTGCGAATTCGACAAAGGCTTGAAGTGTCTGAAGTGTCGAAATGGATGGTTCTTGTCGATGGAGAACTGGAAACGGACAGGATACGGTCGGGAAACTGGTCCGCACCACCCCTGGGTACCGAAATATATTTTGAACAGCAACTCTGGAAAGACGTCCAGGCTCCCGACCGCACCAGCCCCGGGAGCATCAACCCGGTGCTCTTCGACCGAGTCACTGAAGACATTATTCCCTCCAAGCTGTGAAAGATGAAGATGGAATCTTCAATGAACTCCCACACCAACAAATCGTGAAAGTGGTACACGCCAGGCGCGTCGGGGGCCGACTCGTCGCATATGGCCCGGCATACCTGCTATACGGTGTGGCTACCCGACCTCATCCGGCCGCAAGGCCACCGAGGGTCCTGTTCCGGCCCATTCTTATCAACTATGCAGAAGCGACCCCATATTAGCGACTTTGCAGCGGAGCTCGACAAAGGAACTATCGGCCGGTAGCGATATGCTTACCTGCTAATATGCAATACTGCCTTGGAAGAGTTGGATCGCCAGCTGAAGCCATAGACCGTTTACCTAGACAGGCCTGGTCAGTTTCAACATGCACGACCCTCTCCGGTGAGTGACCATTGCTACCTGATGCACTTCGATGCAGGTAGCCATCACGCGTACTCGAAGCTTCGGGTGACTCGCATTCTGTGCGTTGAGGTAGCTAACAATAACATCGGTAGACTTTGAGGATCAGCAACTCCTCGGGTAAGGGCTGTCCAAGAGTATTCCGGAACTGCGGCATCTTCTGACACCATATTGAAAGCTCTCTGACGCAATACCGAGTGCCTGAGAATCCCTCGCTGATGCTCTCGTTCAAAGTTCAAACACCGAGCCAGCTTACGTGGAATTCTGATTTGCGTCCGAGACCGGCAACAAGCTCAGTGATAATGGTGCAGCAAGGCAAGTACGCCGTGCGACTTGCACTCGGGCCTTATCATCAAACGCGCACACCTTTCGCCTTGCCCCAGACGCACGGTCCTCTGGCCAGTGTACTCAGGGCGCTTCATTGAGGAAGTATATCCCAATGGTGGCAACGCAATCTCACAGGGACGCTTAAGGTTGCCATCACCAGGAGACCTACTGGTGGGCGACATTGCTCCGCCCCTGCCTTGTCTTACCCACAGATTTCATTGTATAGGCTCGTGGTCTAGACACTGGTGAGAGATGCAACGGGGAGCCGGGGACCCCGGGCCGCTTGGGGTGTCTTGGAAGACGGGCCTAGCCCATTCGTTCTCTCCCATGTCCATAAGCTCAGCGATATGCTGCAAGACGCCACAGTATAGGCTCCGCAAGCATTAACCTCGGACCCTTTGGTTGTCTCCTCGGGTTGAGGGTACCCTAAGTGCTCGCCACCCTGAGAGAATGGAGCCATCATCTAATCGTACATCGAGCAGTCTGTCGATCCTTACATGCTTTTCTTCTCGCTAATCGGAATACTATATTTGACCATCTTACGCGGCCCGCTTCAAACTCGCTTTGGGAATTCGACGCGGAAGAACTGCCTCTCGACACAGCGACGCCATCTAGGCCTAGACGTCAACAGATTCAACAACCTGGTCACTCTGATAAACGCCGGGTTAAGACTCTAGACCCAGCTCTCAAGCTGTACCCATCGAAGTCCAGCTGGGGGTACTCGGTGGCCGGAAGAGACGAGACGGAGCTGACGGTGGAATCGCTCGGAAGGAACCTGCCGCCCCGGATAAGAATGCTACAGATGGTTCTCGGCAGGGCGAATGGTTCACTTGGTACTTCGGCGGCGAGGCTAGGCTAAGGATTCCTGATAGTCTTTGGTGGCGATGAAGCTTGCCTGGCCGGAAGGAGGGGTATGCCTTTCATCCTCTTTAGCCTTAATGGCATTCGGCGTCCCACCCTTCTTTCCACTGCCTCATATTCGAAATGGTAAAAGTCCTCAAGACGACAACAACTTTCTACCTTGAGTGTCCGGTTATATCGCTACTGATACTCCCTGCCCTTAAATGTCACCCTCTGCCGAGGTAAACAAGATCTATACATCGCGTGCAGCCTACCAGAATAGCGATACCAAACCCGCCTGGAATTGCAATCACACCCGCCTCAGCAGTCAGCATCGACCCTCTATGACCTCAATGGCTTATCTCTCAATGCATCACCTAATCGATAACGCACAGATCTATACTTAGCAGGGGGAAGAACTCCGGCCGTCGTACAGCCTCCTCCACCCCCAACACTCTCCCAATCACCCACCCTCACTACACATGGTTCATGAGCGAGGGGGTACGACTTCTGCCTCCGGAGTTTTGACTGTCGAATTGGAGTCCATAGCCAGAAGTCACTTATATCCTGTCCCACACCGGAGCCTATCGATCCTTGCCTCCACCCTGGAGAAGTACGATACCGGATATAAGTACTTCTCATTGTCTCTGGCTTTGGGTCTACCCGAGGACTTATCTGTCGTCGTTCTTCTCACACTCCATTGTATATAGACAAACAGGCACAATGCCATCAAAACACCACCCAGATGAGGACCACTTGTCAAAACAGGACCCGACTGAGCGGCGGCGGCTACAAAACCGCCTCTCACAGCGAAATCACCGTAGGCTATCCACTGCCTCCCCTCCCGTGAGCCTAGCACTAATTGACTTGAACAGGGCGAAAAATTCGTGATCGTATCGCCAAACTCCAGGAACGAGTTATAGCCAGCGAGCTCCGCGCTGCAGCGACTCTTCATGGCTGGCATTCAACGCCTTGTATTCCGTACGAAGTCAAGCCATCGCCCTCGTCGGCTTCATCGTCGCTGTCCCTCTCGCCGGGCTCTTCATCGTCCCCGCCCAACGAGCTCCAACGCCAGCCATCATACAATGTTAACCTCAACCCGCTGCCTCAGCTCCCGGTTCTTCACGCCGCGGCGTACGAAGATCCAGGCACGGTCGGATCAATGACCGCCAGCGGAAGCGGCTCGTCCAGTCCCACCGACCTCGTTGCTCCGGATAGTATCGCTGCTGGCGGGATGCTCGGGCCCGGAGCCACCCAGACATTTGGACTGGGCTTGGACACAATGCAGCTGTGCGAGCAGTGGGGTTTCCAGGGGTCTGTTTATTTGGCGACAGGTAGCCTCCCCCATCTTTCTTTCTTTCTTCTCATCATGGACTAGATGTTGACGAGAAAACGCAGAGAATTCTCTGCCGCAGATCTTACAGACCCTCGGTCCGTCTTCGAACGCAATCATCCTCGTTCCCACACCGGGATACCCTGTTGGGAATGGAGGAAGTACAATGGGGTATACGCAGAGCCAGGGATTGGATATGAGCGGGTGCCAATGTCAGACAATGGGCTGGATGAGCTGCCCGTTGCATACCATGGGATGAAGCAGAGTCCTGTACTTGCATATGAGATTGTATTTATCTGTAGTGGAGGTAGATTTGCATTGTCAGCCATGTTCAGCATACAGAGGAAGCCTTGGCATTGGCCGAACTGGGTTAGGCTGATAGTGTGCTTGGCGGGCGGACTCGATCACCTGATCAATCGCTCCTGCTGTCATAGCGCCAAGCCCCCGGCTTTCTCTTTTCGTTCTTCCATCATTCCCCGCTTCATCTCGCTCTCTCTTCCAAGCATTCTTTCCGTCTTCTGTTACTCTTTTAAACTCGTAAACGCGATCTGCTAGATTTTTTGAACCTTGTTATCGCTATTACCGCATAAATAGCCCCCACTGAGCCACGGACACCTCTCCCAGCTCAACGATCCAACACTCCAAACGATGGCTAACTCAGCCTTCGCCTATCACGAGCCCGCAATATCCACAATCCTCAACCAAACAGGCCTGCTTCTCGTCCTGAACCTCGTCAACACCGTCCTCGACAAGCTCCTCTACTGCGGCCTCATCGGGCAGCTCTTCATCGGCATTCTCTGGGGCACGCCCGGCGCCAAGTGGCTCGACCGAGATGTCGAGACCGTCATCCAGCAGCTCGGCTACCTCGGCCTCATCATGCTCGTCTACGAGGGCGGCCTCTCAACATCGCTTTCCTCGCTGCGTGCAAACATGGCCCTCTCGATCGCTGTCGCACTGACCGGTATCGGCGTCCCCATGGCTCTGTCGTTTATCCTCATGGAGATGGTCGGTGCCACGCCCCTGCAGGCTTTTGCTGCGGGCGCGGCCCTCAGCGCCACGAGTCTAGGCACCACCTTCACGATTCTCAGTACGACTGGCTTGATCCGCACGAGGCTGGGCACTGTTACCACTAGTGCGGCGATGCTGGATGATGTGGTGGGATTGGTGATGGTGCAGATTATTTCGAATCTGGGCTCGAGTGGCGGTGGGTTCAGCGCGGTCACGGTTGTCAGGCCGCTGTTTGTGTCGCTGGGCTTTGGCGTTGGCGTTGTGCTGGCTTGTCGGTTTGTGCTGAGGCCGCTGCTTCTGGGGATTATGAAGCAGAGAGCGAAGTTGCCGGAATTCATGGCCACAGTGCAATTCGCGTTTCTCGGTCATACGGCGCTGCTGGTCGGATTGGTTGCTGGTGCGACGTATGCCGGGACCTCAAGTCTTTTCGCGGCGTACCTTGCTGGCGTTATTAGCTCTTGGTTCGATGGATTGCAGCGGGCGACGCCTGATTCGGCTTCCTCTACCGCGACTACCTGTCCGCCCCAGGATGCTTCTGCGGATACCGCTTCATCTGGGTCTACCGACACCCCAGCTCCTCAAGCAGTCCGAGATCATGAACAGCCCACCGCCATGCATGTTTACGAACACTACTACCAAGCTCCTGTCAACCGGATCCTAATCCCAATGTTCTTTGTAAGAATCATAACTCCGTCTTGTGACTCAGTCTCTAACAAAGTGCGTAGGCATCAATCGGCTTCGCAATCCCCATCACCGAGTTGTTTGACGGAAACATCGTCTGGCGGGGCTTCGTCTACGCAATCCTGATGACGTTTAGCAAGATGTGCACCGGGTTGTGGCTTGTCCGGATCTTGCCGCTGTCTGGTCTGAAGGGGTTTGTGGGGATCATCAAGGCGCCCTTGTCATACGTTACGTCGTGCATCCGCCGACCAGCGAAGAGTGAAACTGGAAAGACTTCCAAAAAAGCTGAAGCGAATGAGCAAAAGTCTAGGGGAAATGATGACCATGCGCAAGGGACAACTGAGCCAGCTGTTGCCGCCTCCCAAGCGAATGAAGACCGCCCTGCACGCATCATCCCTGACCACGACGCCTCAACCCAACACCAACACGAACACGAACACGTCCACCGCACCTCATCCGTATCGCCCCTTCCCCCAAAGCCCAAATCCCTTTACCCAGCCTCAATCCTCTCCCTCGCAATGGTAGCCCGCGGGGAAATCGGCTACCTGATCGCCTCACTGGCGGAGTCGAACGGAATTTTCGGACAGGGTTCTCAAGCTGGAGGCTCCTCTGAGACGTACCTCATCGTCGTCTGGGCTATTTCGCTGTGCACCCTAATTGGCCCGATCTGCGTTGGAACCCTTGTTCGACGCGTTAAGGCTTTGCAGCGCCGGCGCGCAGGCGGGAATGCGGGTGGCGAGGATCCGCTGGGGGTTTGGGGGATTTAGATATTGAGCGACATGTCCGTTAAGTCGTCGCTATTCTATGTCACCAAGGATTGGGACGTTTCTGTGATACAGGCGCTGGTAGCGCACATATTGACAGCCAGGACTGTCACCAGGAACCCCTGGCTACACGTGAGACAAGTTTATTTCCAGACAGAAGTGTGTACAAAAGGGGCAGACCAATCATGTGGTCCTAGGGAGGCGGCTGAGGGGTCGCGGCTATCCTCTCGATATCTCCGCTGCTTCAGCAGTCCGCTTCGTGCCGAAGTTACTATTGTTGCCGCGGAGACCGCTCGTGGTGGTTGTGCTCTCGAACGATCGGAAGCAGCGGGAGCTGCAGTTGATGGATGAGTGAAAGGAAGGCCGCGTTGTCGGAGCTTTGGGAGACAGAAATCTCGCTGATATAGCTGGCAGAATGTGTGCTTCGCGCTCTTGAGCACATGAAGACTGTTCTATAATCTATACAATTCGTTTACTAGACTCCATCCAACCAGACCTTCCTGTCAGATAGGCTTACCTAGCTCGATGATACCACACCCATAGTTCAATGGCAGTAATAGGGCCAGTACGGGATGGGGAGCTAATGGGTTTGACGAGTAAAAATCTGGAAAGACTTGTATTGCTGACAGAATTCAGACATCGAGAGCTCAAAGTACCTACTTTGGATATGCTACCCGGGTCGGCACTGCAGCAACGCAAGTCCGCGAATTTAGACACGACCGAAAACGAAACTGCATTGCCTGAAACAGTACCTAACCTAGGGAAGAAATCATGTACGGGTTTCCATTTGCAAATCCCTCGTCTAAAAAACATATTGCGAGCGGCCATAGATGACAGCACGAACCCAGCATACTAAGGGTATACTAAACCCAACCTTAAGCAAAAGCAATGCACGCGCGACATTGACGGCGCAAGCGCATTCCCCAACCGCGGCTTACTACCTTCACACACCAACCCAGGGATTCCATGCACCTCAAGTCTGTGTCTCATTGAGGTTCGTCGGCGCCGCAACAACAAACTGCTTCTCGGAGTTGAGGTGGTTCAGCGCACTCTGGGGCAGACGCAGCGTATCGCCGACAATCTGCTTGTCGGTCGATCCAAGCCACTGGCCGAGCGAGATATCTTTCGGGCCAGACAGACATCAGTCAGCACTTGCTTATCCGGACAGACAGGAGCCACGAGGAGAGAAAGTGAGTGGCTAGGCTTACCGCTGAAATGATCCGCCTGCAGGACTTCGAGCAGAACCAGGTCCTCGGTGCCTGTGTTCTCAATGTAGTGGGAATGGCTCATCGGAAAGTAGCCAACATCGCCGGGGTGGAAGTCGAACGTCGTCGCGGTATTCGGCGCCTCGATCAGGGTTGCGCGGCCGTAGCCGCGGATGAAGAAGCTCCACTCGTCGGAGGTTGGGTGCCAGTGGATCTCGCGCATCGCGCCGGGCTTCACGGTGACGATTGCGGCGGCGAAGTTCGACGCCGCCGGGAAGTTCTGCGGGTCCACAATTTTCACGCTTCCACCAGGCACGATGTGCGCTGGTTGCTCTGAGAAGTGGTATGAGTAGGTCAGGTCGTGCTCGATGGGGCCTTCAGCAGTCGATGTGTTCTGGGCTGCGATGTCCGTCGGAGCTGGGGTCCCGGGAAAGATGAAGAGTTCGCCATCGGGGATGTTGTCGAAGGCTGAGATGGGAAGGTCGAAGTTCTTGCTCAGGACGGATTTCTTGATGCGGGATACGGGTTAGCTGGAGTGCAGACTCGCGAGGAAGGGAGAGAGGCATACCGGGTTGTGGGCGAAGATCTCCGAGGCCAGGAATGTGTTATCTTCCGAGAAGGAGCCGTCGTCGAAGACGAGCAGGAACTCGACGCCGACGTCTAGGGCTTGGATGGAGTGTGGGACACCACTGATAGCCCGCTGTGGTTAGTGACATCGTGAAGCGCGGGAACGAGACCTACGGAGGGAAGAACCAAACATCGCCCTCGGTTACGTCGTCAATGAAGGTCTCTCCATCTTCGTTCACAGCCTATTCCGTCAGTTATATCAAAATATGCACGCGGATGATGAGGCCTACCTGAATCCGGCATGACCCGTTGAGAACTAGACTCCACTCGCCTGCCTCGTGCCAATGCAGCTCGCGATAAGCGTGGGCTTCGAGCCGCATGTCGACACCAGCCATTTTCGTGGCACCAGGCATCACTTGGATGTTCTCTTGCCGGGACCATCCGGCACCGTTGAGCCCAAGCCTATTTGTTATCAGCATCATGACTCTAGCACAGCAATCCAAACTCACTTGGCTTTGCTGAGAGACATGGGCCAGTTTGCGTTGATTGTCTGTCCATGGTCCGTCCCAGGAGGAGCCAGCTTGTCACTGTTCTGACGGTCCAGTTCCGGGTTTCCTGGGATTGTGAGCAGGAGGGAGATAGGGGAAGCAACTGCCACTGCTTACGGGGACCAGGATCAGTTCCTCCCTTCGAGCCACGGATTGGCTGGGGGTTCTCGACGTTTGTGAAGTCCAAGTATACACCCAGATCCGCATCCTCCTGTTGGCCAACAGCCAAGGTATAGACAATATCCTCGGTGGTCTGCTCCGTCAGCTTGTTCGTGGGCGAGTAGCCGATCAGGTCCTTTGATCCGTGCAATGGGGGGTTGGAGGCATCTCCCTGACGCTTAAAGACGACGGGGGATCGAGAAAAGGCTGGTGCTCCCTGAATGGTAGGGAAAAACGTAAGGAGGGAGAGGGCAAGCGTGGACTTCATGGTGCTGGATTGGCCGCGGTGTTGCTGTCTGGTCGATCGGGTCGAGATGTGGACGCTGCTCCGAGCTTTATATCCCGCCCTCGCCGGATGAGGGGAAGTTTCTGTCCTTCTCTACCCTGTTGCTTCCCTCAGCTACTAACCCTGCAGGTCCTCGTGAGGAGAAAGCGGGCTGAGCTGACGCGACCTCAATCCTGGTGCTACGACAGAAACGGTATCGATGCGGGGGTGCGTCCTTCGTCATCGGGTTGACAATGCCTGCCTCCTGCAGAAGATTGCAGGATCACAGAAAAGATGCATCCTTGATTCTAAGCTGTGAGGGCCGTCATCATCATGATGGACGTCCGTTTCAACCAGTTCAAAAAGGTGGGATTGCAGATCAGACATCGTACCCGGAGGGACCGGAATTACGCGCGAGCGCTGGAATATGGATTGAAATACCATCCAAGCTTCAGCCAAGAAAGTCAAGACCCAGCTTGGCTCTATAGTGGACCAGTCTCTGGGTCTTGACTTCGGATCGTACGGCAGGTTCCTTCGGCAGAGCGAAGTCTCCCCTCACGCGGAGGTCTGTCCCGTCGTGGGTTGCACTGCAGACAATCCCTGTCCTGACTGCGGCTGCAGGAAAGACGGCGCCATCTCATAGGAGGGATATACTCCCCGCAGACAGGGCTCTCCTCACGGCGATATTGTATCGTTCAATGAGACTATTGCTCAATCTAAACCGTTCTGCAGCCAAGATGCGGACAATACCTCCGCAATGCTCAAAATAGCAGCGCTAGCCGTCACTGCTCTTCTAATTCGACAACGGAGATTCCGAGGCTAATAGCATGGCCGATATATATGATGACGTTCATCCGGGCACGGGGCGTTTTGCGCGGCCTTGAAGGCTGGATGCTCTTGGGGTCCTCGAATTTGATATCGAGCCAAGTCCCACTTTAGGCAACTGGATTCCTGAGCGCTCAGGCTGAGCCGGTCTGGCTCCGACAGGCCAATGACGGGCCTTGCATTGTAGGGCTGAGTGCGACCGTTGCAGCCGTCGAGGATCTACCCCGGAATAGCTTTGTGCTGACAATCATAACCACTCCAACTCGAGAATCAGGGAATAAAAACGCCGGAGTCGGACTCTCGGAGATGGGTGCGGGGTGATGATTTCCCTCTCAAATCTGGTCCATCGCGCCTTCCTCAATTTCAGCTCACACCTTCCTATCCTGCACAGTTTTCACATCCTCGCGCATCGCGTACTGCGCCTGAGACAATGGATCAGATGGTGTTTGCTGTGGCAACTGTTGGTGGCGACATTCGATGGGTCGACTCATTGAAGTATCCCAGCTGACCGCAAAAAGAGCTGCCCAGACTCAAGACGGACAACTTTCAACCGTAAGCCACGGTCGGAAACATGCACATATTGCGCGGTGCTGGCTTGAAGGGTGCTATGTCGCTGGTGCTGGACGATAAGCCGAGATATGGCCGATTCGCTGCTGTTTCAACCTCTGCTTTGACCATCTGCATGAATCATGTCAGTAACATGTGACCAGCCTCAACGCTGGGGTAAGCCCTAACGCTGTCTGCATCCACACACCGGCACTCGGCAGCTCGGCCTTCTGTCCTCCTGAGCTTCCACCGCTATCCCTCTTTCAGCAAACCGAGAGCAGGACGGAGTTGCCGAGGGGCGGGAGGTGGACTGACCGAGGCTGAGACAGCGAGATGGCGGTGGCCCGAATGGCGGTCAGGTGCCCAGCTGCTCAAGCCCTGATTGGTGCCCTGGAGAGATTCAACGGGAAGAAATTGTATTGATCCACTGCCCACAGCTCTGATTGGCCAATCCCTGCTAATTTTGGTTGATCCTCTCCCCAACTTCTTATTCTTTGGCCTGTGTGTATCCTTTCCCCTGGAATTGTTTGCGATCTGTGATTCTCATCCTCTCCATCAAAGCCTCAGCCTATACTCAAGTGCTGAATTGCCATGGCTTTCGACTGCTACTGCGCCATCTGCGGCGTCGGCTTCTCCGGCATGCGCATTGGCACGCCCTCAGATGCCACCGCAGAGCGACGACGACAATACGTTGACAGCGTATCTCGATCCTTGGACTGTGCGAGAGAACGACCGCCAGTTCCCCAGGATGGAGAGGAGTCCATTCAGAGCTATGACCCTCGGCTTGTGGATCAGGAAAACGTCGCCTGGACATCCGAAGTTCACTGCTTGGGGATTCACGAGGCCAACGGGAAGAACAAGTAGGCTTGCTCACCTCGAATGCTGATCGAAACAAAGCCTGACTGCGTATCGTACAGAGCGTTTGTCTCCGGCCCAGGGTACTATGCAGATGCAGTGAGTCGTATTCCACCTAGATAATCAACCCAAACTTACAGGTTACAGGGCGAGCTAGCCGTGAAGATGGGCCAGCGCGCAAAGCGAACGTACTTCAACTGGTAAGTGCATTGTCTCCATTGCAAAGACACTTTGTCTAACCATTTGCGTCTAGCTATGGCTTTGGAACGGACGAGGCCCCCGGTCCCGTTGTGCCCTTCCACTGGTGCTGCTTCGAGATCCTCCTTCGCTCTCTGACAGGCACGACGGATCCGAAGAACGTCGACCTGGATGTCCTGTACGATGTCATGATGAGAATGTGCAACAGCACAGGATCCGCCTTACGACTCGCCTACGGCGATGACGTCGCTCATGCCCAAGGCCGGCACTGGCGGTGTCTTCCTGGCGCAGAGGTATGCAGTGAAAGCCAAGCTAAGCCATTATCCAACCACCGACTTACATTTCCCAGTTCTCGGTTCGCCACCCAACAAACACACCATCCCTCACCGAGTTTATGCAGACAAATCTAAAAACCAACACAACCCTCCACACGCCATCAAAAGACATGGACTTGGGGACCCGAGCACCAAAAAACCCATTCGGAACTCTACCTGCCGAACTTGTCTACCAGATATGCGCGTTCCTCCCGGGATCTTCCCTCAAATCGCTCATCCAGGCATCACCCTTCATCCATCTTCTTACCAGCGACGATTACTTCTGGCGCTGCTTCATTGAGTCCGATATGCCGTGGCTGTTCGATACGCCGGCTGAGACAGAGCAACAGACCCTGTCCAAGATCTTGCGCACGGCCGCGCCCGGCGTAAACCTGAACCACAAGCAGGTGTATACCTGGCTGAATACGGTCACCAAGCCCAAGTACGGCCTCGAGGATCCGACTTTGATGGCCATTGCCAATCGGAGGAGGATTTGGGGCGCCTGCGAAGAGCTTGCGAGCGGTTATCGCGCCGGGTCCGTGGCCGTAGCAGCATAGCTCTCCTCATCAGCCTGGCCCATTCGCCTTCCGACACTTGATTACTTTCCGCCAACCCCCTCGTTCGGTTCACGCGGTCTGACTACGATACTATATACCCTACGGAGTACTCCTCCAAACTCGGGCAGGTTTACAGGACGACCTTGACCATATCCTCTACCTGCACAATAGTTTCCCACTTCGGCTGCGATCCAGATTTCTAGCAGCGGTCGACATGTTGAATCCGGATAAATCGGATCATTTCTCCACTCGAATTCTTCTATATATACAGCATGGACGGCGTTTTGTTTTATATATTTGCATACATAAATAGCCTTGCGATTAATAATATCTCTGTATTGGGTTGCACCTTCTTAGGCAACGGAACGAATAGTTGGCTCATTATGTTCCTTCATTGTACGTACCTGAAATTCTGTCTAGATGGCGATAACTAAATTTATATATCGATTTAAATGATGATGTATATACCTCGCAAGTCTAGTGGCCGCAGAATACCGTTCTAGAAAGGTCCAACCTGTCCAGTCCACAAACCTTTATAGTTACTGCGCGCCCAAGTCCCCCGGGCAGCGTGAGGGGCACCCTTCGTCTCTTTGGGTAGCTTGAGACTCTGCGTCCGGATATCACCGGCATCAAACTGCTGCACCCAGCCGGTGTTCCCGTACTTGGCAATGTAGTAAGCCCGGGCCTTGACCCTCCACGCCTCGGCTCGCGCCTCAATGTCCTTGAGGTACGTGTCTATCCAGTAGCGGTACAAGTCCCGAAGGCCGGACTTCCCCCCTAAGGCGTTCTTGGGCAGACCAATCCCATCCGGCGCGCTTGCGAAATTGTAGGCGGTGTCAAACTCCAGCAGTGCGGCTTCGATGCCCTGCGAGGCCTCGACGAAGATCGCCCATACCGTGGGGTCTCGCATGTACCAGAAGACGCCGGCGGTCTGGAGGGTTGGGTGATGACGGTATCAGCTTTTTTTCTTACACGAAAGGGCCCCTGTTGT
>RHLP01000769.1:0-18273 GCA_003719405.1 Aspergillus incahuasiensis
TAGGCTTCTACCTTATAAACTATTACTTTAATAATATTTATTTTATATAGTTTTATATTATATAATATTATTATAGCCTTAACAGCCTGTGGGCTGACAGCGTGGAGGGTCTAATCCAGAAGATAGAGGAGGAAGCGGATGGAATCAATAAAAAAAGGAAGTTGAGCAATAGCCGACGATGTTCTGACAAGCCCAGGATAATTGGTGTTTTTACTGGACAAGGCGCGCAATGGGCTCAGATGGGATCGGACCTGATCAAAGCTTCCTCACAAGCCCGCGCCTGGCTTGAGGAAATGCAGCGCTCTTTGGATAATCTTCCGGTCAAATACAGACCTTCATTTTCCTTGATCGACGAGTTATTTTGTGCTCACTCGAAAGTCAGCAGCGCGAGTTTATCACAGCCGCTCTGTACGGCCCTTCAGATTGTCCTTGTAGAGTTTCTCAAAGCTGTTGGGGTTTCTTTCAATTCAGTGGTCGGCCACTCGTCGGGAGAAATTGCAGCTGCCTACGCGGCAGGGTATTTGACGTCTATTGACGCTATCAAAGTTGCATATCTGCGAGGGTTTGTAGCGTCATTTGCAGGTTCGCAAAACGGGCAACCAGGGGCCATGCTCGCTGCAGGGCTATCGGCAGAAGACGCTGGGGATATATGCAGGGGGTTTGGAGGCAGAATCGCGCTAGGCTCGTGCAACGCGGCAGGGTCCGTTACCTTTTCAGGCGACGCAGATGCCATCATGTTGCTCGAGAAGGCTCTGAAAGACGAGAACAAACTCTGTCCCCTGCTTCGCGTTGACACAGCATACCACTCCCGTCACGTGCAGCCTTGCTCGAGACCGTATCTCGATGCCCTGGAGGAATGCGGCATCAAGGTCCTACAGCCATCAGTAAGCACAACGTGGCATTCCTCTGTTCATCCAGGACACGCTATAAATTCGAATCTACTTCGCGGGGAATATTGGACCGCCAATATGGTAAAGCCAGTACTCTTCTCCCAAGCTGTGGCAAACGCTCTTGGTGAGTGCAATGCAGCGCCAGATTTTGTCATCGAAGTCGGTCCACATCCTGCTCTCAAGGGTCCTGTGCAACAAAACATCGCAGACGCCTTTCCAGCAGCGCCAGACGTAACTTACCTCGCGCCGTGTGTTCGTGGGTCTAGTGGGTTTGAAGCGATGAGTAGTGTTATTGGAAGTATATGGGAGGCTCTCGGTGCGGATGCAGTGGACACAGCGAATTACCTTCGCCTGTTCAGCTCCACGCCTACGAACTTCATCATGGATCTCCCCACATATCCATTTGACCACACTAGATCTTACCTGACTCAATCCCGGGCGGTCAAGAACCACCTTCACGGACGAGGTGTACCCCATCCTCTTCTCGGAACATTAGAACCCGAGAGTGCGGATGGAGAGTGGCGTTGGCGACATTATCTCCGACAAAGAGACCTCCCGTGGCTGGATGGACACCGCATCCAGTCCCAGCCAGTTTTCCCCGCAACGGGATATATCGTCATGGCGTTTGAAGCTGCAGCCCTGATCAGTAGTCAGCCCGTGAGTCTGATTCAGCTTGACGATGTTATCATCCACCAAGCCATCACCCTATCTGAGGACGAATCAGCGGGAGTGGAGGTGCTGTTCACATTTAGCAAGAAAACCATCAACGACAGATGTACTTCTGGAACATTTCAAGTACATGCGAATACAAGCGACGCATTCCAACTCCGCGCTTCTGGGCAGTTGACGATCACTTGGGGCGAGCCCGATAACAACCTCTTGGCACGGTCCAGCGGGATACGTGGTGCCGGGATGGGCGTTATCGATATCGAGGAGCTGTACACATTCTTGACAAAAATGGGTTACGGGTATAGCGGACTCTTCCACGGAATTCGCCAGCTGTATCGACGCAAGGATGCATCTTATGGTGAAGTAAAAGGAATTCGCTCAGATGACAAGCAGAGTGGATTCTTAATGCATCCTGCAGTCCTCGATTGTGCGTTGCAGGTTATGCTTGGCGCCATCGGGTCCCCCAACGATGGGGAGCTTTACACGCTTCTCGTGCCCACCCGAATCAAGTCAGTACTGGCGAATCTCTCGCTGTGCAGGGCTTCACGTGGCGAGGGATTTATTTCAGAGGCGAGCGTGACCAAGCTCGATGCAGACGGCATATCAGGGGATTTAAGCCTCTTCATGCATGAAGATGAGGGAGTGGTGCAAATGGAGGGAGTTGAAATATCGCCCCTCTGCCTACCTGAGACGAACCGGGTTATCTTCTCCGAGCTTGTGCGTGGTCCAATAGACCCAGGCCTAGCAGATTACCCCAGCCCCGCCGACTTTTCCACCCATGCACTTGCTATGGAGCATATTGCGCTGCTGTACATAAAGCTCGTCAATGATCAGCTAACGAAGGATGATCGACGCAGGCTATCTGATGACCGCCACCGCTCCCGAGTCGCAGCCTGGATTGACCGAACACTGTCCGAAACTGCGGCAGGGAATCATCCCATTCTGCACAAAAGTTGGATGGACGGGACACAAGAAGATCTGGATCCGATGCTCGCAGAGGTGTCGGGATCAGTGATGACCGAAATAGCTAATGTGGTCGGAAAAACACTGCGTTCGTTTTTCGTAGGCGAGGCCTCCATCCTAGAAGAGGTGCGCAAGAACGACGTTCTTACCCGGTTTTACAGACACGACCTGGAGACCGAAATGATGAACGAGCGGCTTGCACGCGTAGTGGGCCAGTTGGCGTTCCGTTACCCCCGTATGAAAATCCTGGAGATCGGCGCTGGAACGGGTTCGGCGACACATTCAATTTTGGAAAACATCGGCCGCTCCTATCACTCCTACACCTTCACTGACATATCAGTGGGTTTCTTTGAAGAAGCTCGTGCAGCATTTGCCGCGCATGAAGATCGCTTTTTGTTCGCCCCCTTGAATGTGGAGATTAATCCTGCGCACCAAAATTTCGAAGCGCACAGTTACGATTTGATTGTCGCCGCCAACTGCCTCCATGCCATGCGGTCAATGGCGGAAACAATGGCACATGTGCGTGGTTTGCTCAAACCTGGGGGCTACCTTGTTATGCTTGAGATTACCAACCTTGACGCTATCCGGACGACCTTTCTCATGGGTGGGTTTGAGGGCTGGTGGGCTGGTGAAAAGGATGGGCGTATCTAGGGTCCTATGCTAAATGTTCCCACTTGGGATCGTCTCTTGCGGGACTCGGGGTTTAGCGGGATTGATTCACGTGTTGGTCTTGGGGACCCCAAGCTCTGTTTGTATGAGGTTCTCGTCACACAGGCGGTGGACGACCAGGTAAACATACTCCGACAGCCGTTGTCGCATGGGAATACCCTCGCACGGCAGCAGTTGGGGGACCTTCTAATTGTTGGTGGTTCGACAACAACGGCTTCTGTACTTGTTGACCAACTCATCCAAATGCTGAAACATCGGTTTGGTCGTATTCTCAGCGCGCCTACACTGGATTCTCTCCAATTGACAGATTGCAAGCAGCTCGCCGTGCTGTCTTTTGCAGACATCGATCGTCCATCCTTCCGAGACCTGACCGGGCATCGGCTGCGGGCTCTCCAGAAGCTGGTTGCCGCCAGCAACAAACTTCTCTGGGTCACTGCTGGAGCCGAGAGTGAGTATCCCGACTTGGGACTAAGCAAGGGATGGTTAAGGTCTCTGGCATACGAACGCAGAGAGTCTCTGCATCAGTACCTGAATGTTGAGAGAATAGATGACATCAATGCGGAGCTCTTAGCGACAACCCTGATGCGTCTCGTGTATACTCAGACTTCCAACGACCACTCGTTGTCGGCAATTGTCCATGCCACGGAACATGAGTTGTATTTCCGTAACGGGAGAATGGAAATCTGTCGCTTGCAATATGAGAACGACAAGAACCAACGATACCTCTCGGCTCGACAATGGGTGGTAAGCAGGGTTACAACTACAGAGGACATCTCTCTTGTACCTGCGGGCGAGAAGAGGTATCAGCTGCGTGTCGGTGCTGGAGGACGGCCATTGAGCAAACATAGTATTGATCGCACTTGCATCCAGGTCCATTTCTCTGCGGCTAGGACAGTGGCCATAGGAACTGGGTTCTTGCATCTGGTATTCGGAGAAGCCAAGCGCACCGGAGAGAGACTTGTTGCCGTGAGTGAGACGCACAACAATATCATTGAGTGTCCGAAAGCCTGGACTTGGAGGATTCCACATGAGGTCCAGGTTGTACATGAGGCCGCGTTCCTTAGAACGGTCGTAGACGTCCTGTCAGCGGTCTCACTCGTAAACAAGACGCCTTCCGGTTCATCACTCTTTGTACACGAAGCCGGCCCTGTGCTACACAATGCCATCTGGAGTCGCGCCTTGACCCGCGGAGTAACCCCGTTTTTTACAACGTGCAGATCGTCCTCGAATACGAATAACACGACTCTCCTGCATCCACGAGCTTCAGCTCATGAACTGAGACGCCTCTTACCGCGGAATGTGTCTGTTGCTGCTTCTTTCGAGGAATCAGTGGGCGGGCTCTTTGCTCGAGCCGAGGAGCTAGTGCCTCCGCAAGTGAAAGTGAAGCCCCACAAAACAATCCGCCAACCTTTGCCTTTACTTCCGACGCAAGATGATAGGGAAATTCAGAGTCTACTTCAGGATTCATGCTCAATGGCGATTCGACTGTTAGGCCTGAATCAAGGGGTCAGCGTGATAAGCATTGACGGAGTTGGGGACCAGGTTGTCGAGCCAGATCACATCATCCACTGGCTTTCAGCTTCCACAATTCAAGCCCAGATCAAACCGGTTACGGACCTTGTAACCCTGTCTCCCAACAGATCGTATATTCTAGCGGGTATGACAGGCGACCTTGGGCAGTCGATCTGTGAGTGGATGATGAGCAAAGGTGCCCGACACGTGGTCCTGGCCAGTAGGACGCCAAGGGTTGGTCCGGAATGGATGGAGACCATGGCTAAGAGCGGCGCACGGGTTTTAACACTTCCGTTTCTAGTCCTCCGGCTTGTGAATCGAGTCTGCAGATTGCTAACGTGTTGCAAAGAGACCTCGCAAAACGTGAGTCAGTGATCAGTGTATACCGGACAATCCAGCAGGAGGGCTTCCCTACAGTTGGAGGTGTCGTGAACGGGGCTCTCGTCCTGGAAGACCGTCTATTCGAGGAGATGACAATTGACGTGATGCAATCAACATTCGCGGCCAGGGTCGAAGGGAGCATGCTCCTTGATGAGCTTTCGGGCGCGGAAGCTGACCTTGACTTCTTCATTCTCTTCGGTTCCATTACCGGCGTGGTCGGAAACTTCAAACAAACGGCTTACTCCGCGGCAACGGGATTCCAATCCTCGCTTATCCACTCTCGTCGCGCCCGTGGTTTAGTAGGCAGCATCATCCACCCAGGCCTTATTAGCGGGGTGGGCTACATCACCCGCAAAGGAAGCCGATGGGTCCAACATGTTCGCAAGACGACGGGGTCTCTCCTGCTTTCGGAACGTGACCTCGATAAGCTGTTTGCTGAAGCAATCCTCGCCGGTCGGCCGGAACGCAACAAAAATCCCGAGATCATCATCGGGCTACCGCAGATTGATCCAGAGCTGCATCCAGATATCTTCTGGTACTCGAATCCAATGACTTGGAATTTCATCGATTACAGCATCAAGTCCACTTCACGTGTTGGGGGCGTAAATCGTCAAAATTCGATCAAGGCCGTCCTCCAGTCCCACTCAATCACCTCCATCGACGATATCGCACCAATCGTCTCAGACGCTTTGATCGCCAAGGTGCGAAGCAAGTTCAGCTTATCTGCAGACACAGAAGTCAGTCCTGCGACGCAGCTCAAAGACTTGGGGATCGACTCACTAGTAGCGGTCGATATCAGGACCTGGTTCGCGAGGGAGCTGGCGGTGGACATACCCCTACTCCAGATGCTGGGTGGGGCATCGATCGACGAACTGACCGCGGCGGCTGTAGCGAAGCTCCCGGCGAGTGTGTTCCAACGGGTCCAGGCATTGAGGGATGTGGCCGCATAGTTTCTTTCAGAAGTGGAGCGAATAATTCGTGAAGAATTTCTGATCGCGTAATTGATGAATTGGTCGCGTTAATGATGAAGAAAGTGGTCGCGTAGCCATGATCATGGGAGTGGGAAGATGCGGAACGTCCGCCGAGAAGCTTGGACGCCGGGGCCGGAATAACCACAATTCCGACCGGGGCCGGCGACATCTGGACGGGAAACGATGCTGCTTCATTGAAGATATTTGAGCTTCTATGCTGCCGTCGTTGATCATGATTATCGAGTTTGCAGCTGATGTATGTCCAATGATTGCTGCGATCTCAGTGTTTGTGCGAATCTCACTATCATGGCGCGTTCGGGTTTTGCTGTAATTTCTTCGACGATTATATATATTTTCGATTACTGATTGGTGTGGGACTACAAAGGTAGACTAAACCAACAGCACTGTATGACCCGCAACAATAGCAGCCGACCGGATGTAATATTGAAATAATCACACAGTGCTTTGTATGCAGTGGTTCTAGAGACAGGTTATGCACTTGGCTTTGTACTTTCATTTTAATAGTCTAGGCAGAGCAGTAAATTCCACTGCCATGGAGGGCTTGGGGCTCTACCAAGCAGGCATTGTGGCATTAGCTTTCTCTACTGTACTTATCTGTCGAGTTGGGACTTAGGAGAAATCACATAGTGGGATAGCTTGCCCAGGGATAGACCTGTACTAAATTCAAACCACACCCTCATCCAAAGACATGCAAAAAATGAGAAATTCCGACAGTGGGGTATCGAGCGCCCTAACAATGCAAGACAACCCTGAGACATCGTTCTAGAAAGATGTTCGATACAACGAAATGAGCAGACAGCCAAAACTCCGTCGAGTAAAGAATGTTATCAGGGACGCAGTTCGGTACACATGTTATCAAGCAAATGAATTATCAACCCAAGTAAAGCCCCAAAGAGATATCAACCAACACCCACCTAACAAAAACGCAGCACAGGCCTCGAGCCGGGATTCGGGTCCTCCCCAGCAAAGCCAGTGGAAGGCCCTCCACCAAGATCAGGCTCAGGAGTCGTCCGAACAACCGCAAGCTTGACATCGCAAAAAACCTGGGTGACCTGGCCATACCCGAACTTCAGGCCGCCCTCAGTGGCAAGCCAAAGACCGTGACCAAGATCACCTACGCCAGGCGCAGCGTCTTTATCCGCAAAACTCTCGGCCAGCTCGACAAGGTCCACCATGCGCATCTGGTAGAACATGCGAGCGGCATAGCCGGCCGGCGACGGGTGCCCGTGCGGCTTCACGAAGATGACCAGGGGGAGCTCGAACGCTGTCAAGATGGTGCCCTGTGCGGGGCGCAAGAACCCATCGGGGCCTTCGTGGATGCCGTGGCCGTGCGACAAAATTCCGGGGAAAGGGGAGAGGCGGCGTACCTGGTGGTGGATGCGGCGGCGGCGGGCTTGGTCGGCTTGGTGGGCGAGTGCGGCGGCGCTCGCGAGGTGTGAGAGGCCTGCGGGGATGCGGGGAGCGGGGACGCTGTTTGAGCGGTAGGTGATATTCTGGGAGAGGTTGATGGGCTGGTTCATGGGTTGGCCGGGGGTGATGGCAATGTGCTGCGTGATGTTTTGGGCTATGGTATCGACATCCGCCATTTCGGGGGTCGTGGGGTTGGGCGCGGGGCTTTCGTCCAGGTTGAAGGGAAAGCGCTCGGTGATGGAACGGCGCTCTTTGGAGTAGACAGCGAGAGGCATATAGACAGCCATTGTGATAGCGGGTATTTGCTTCAGGGTCGCTGGGAAGCTTGAGATGACAGAATGGTAAGTCAGGAGAAGGTTGTCTTTGTGAGAGCTGGATGTTGGGGTTGGTAGTGTATGTAGGAAGAGTATATGAAGTGGAGAGGGAAGAGATATGTGTCAATGTGCTGGTTCCTTGGTGAGGTTTGTGAAGCTTTTATTCACTGCTGCATTCACTGAAGTGCAGATTTTTCTGGTGTATGTCAACCTTGTGCTAGCAAGCCACAACCACTTTAGGCAACACCCCTGGGTTGGCAACCTTGGAAGTGATAAGGATTTTACTGATGGTGTCCCAGCTTTGAACATGAATATTTGAAAACCGCAATGCTAGGAGAGCTCTTAGCTACCTTTACACACCAAAAGGCTGATACTCGGCCAGGTGAGAGAAACAAGCAATATGCCCCATCAGACGGAAGATGACAAGGTGACCAATGGATCAGTATAGGAACACGGAAGACAATATTCTCCGCTTCTTCAAACGGCAGGTTTTCATTGGCATTTGAAACGACTATCCAACATAGATCCATACTGAGCCTAGCCGGCATCGTCCACCACCCGCACAAGCCAGCGTCCTCCACGCTTTGCTATACCCAGCGCCTTAGCCAGGCGCTACTGGCGCCATACTGACAGAATACCCAGACTCATATGCCGATAATCTTTCGAACCTCATTATTTGCGTACGGTTCAGACAGAGTTTGAGATACATTGATTGGCATCTGATTCGCTTGCTGAGCCGTCAACTGCCCCCCGCGGATAATCCGATCAAGGGCCCCGTGCTGAGTTGATTCTGGAAGTACCACTTGATACTTGGAGACCCGATGCTCACGTAATGGCGCTTCCTCGACTTGTTTTTTAACCTTCCAGAATGCAGTATTCGTCCCAATCTATCGCTCGGTGATCTTCTGGCTGCGCTGCCCTCCCCGTCCGCTCGAGCTTTCGCGACTGTTTCGACCTGCTCGACAACCTAACGTCATCCCCACCCTTTGGTAACGGCTCAAGCCCTTATCCTAGATAGACTGCTTGCAGTCCGGCGTGCCGCCCTTCCTTGACCTGTACGCGAATTTTGACACGAGCGGTAATTAATTCCTGCTTCTTGACCATGATGACCCTCTTCACTCTCCTCTCTTCGGCAAGTGCATGATCGCTCCAGAGACGGCCTTAAGGGCCTACAATATTGCCCGACTTACTTTCTTGCGAGGTTGAAGACGACCTACTCCATGTACGCCAACTATCAGTTGACTAGATTGTACGCCATATACATGAATCGGACAGGATAGAACGTAACTTTTGCTCCCTACAAAAGAACTATCATTCCGATATTCATTCCTTCAGCAGCCAGACAAACTGGTTCTGTTCTACATATAGCTCTCCGACAACCCCTTCTCCCGCCGCAAAGGCACAGTCAGAGGAGCCTGGGAGAGGCAGTGTTCCTCCGAATAATGTCGGAAGGAAACGCGGCATCAAATAAAAAGAGACGCCGAGAAAACATGAAGGAGACATCTAAATCTCCTATGCATGTTAGGATTTAATGCTCTGGCATATCAGGCTTTCCATTGTCATCCACGGATTCTATCCAGGGATTCATTCCATGGCCACCACTTGGTCGGCTGGCTATGCATGCCTCTACGCCGCACCAACCCGAAGCACAAACCAGAATCGTTGATGTAAACTTTGAAACCATGCATGCATTTCGCCAAAAAAAAAAACGACTCTAGATTCCCAGCACGAAAAACAGTAGGCGACTTTATCTCCTGCCGTCCTTCTCCTTTCTTCTTATGAGTTACACTGAAGCTGCTCTTCATCCCACGGACTCCCATCCTCCACTGCAGTAGGGCTCGTTAGCAGACCACAAGAGCCACTCAGAAAATCACAGTTGTCTGTCTGCTGCTTTCTCGCCTGAAATCCGTGCGTCCAACGGCACCATGGAGGGGATTGAACCAAAGCCCTAAAAACTCGGATCCCCGACCAATCAAATTTTCCGATCGTTTACCCACTCCAATATCGCACCCCCAGAGCGCTCATACCCTACTATCCATTACTGCTGCCGGGGCTCCCAAATACAAATCTATTTGTTGCAGCAAATTCGATATGCGGTTAAACTATCAGACAGACGACCAGGAACGGACTGCTGCATTTGACTAGAGCTCGCGCATGGTTTCGCATTTCACCCTGGCAGGGTGCTATGGTAAGAGGAAGATCAATTGACCATTTGAACTTCAGGCATAAAACGCCCCGCGTTGGGACCAACGCCGTTTGGACATGAGAGAGGACTTAATGAATTACTATCGATTATGTAGTAGCTTGATAAAATCTCTTCTTATCTAATCTACCATTCCAGGTAACTTATTGGGAGAAGATATTGAGCGAGACTACTTATGGATGACGGGGAAGCACCCCTGGACGGCAGTCGGAGGCTCTTCTTACTTTGTGAACTTATAGGTATATGTATAGTCGCATCGCTGCCGTACCGCCGGGTCCGAAACTGCACTTTGCAGGGATCCTTGAAACCTACGGCAGTGCACTCGGCAACGATGCTGTTACATGGTCTTAATTTATGATCTTTGAGGGATAGGGGTCTGGTCGGGGTTCATTATGCTCTTGTCAGATTTGTCCACACACAGTTGAGCACCAGGGTGATGCAAGTGGTCTGACTTTTGGACGCAGCACTTAAAGACTGAAGAAGTCAACCATTCAACGCAAGGATTTATTGAGTGAGATTGTATGTCAACTAATTGACGTAATGTATGGTATGCAGTGATGAGTATTCCAGACGATAGCCAACAGGAAATGGAACGACTTTGAACCAGAAACCGTAGTGGTTGAAGACCCGATGAGGAACTCCGGCAATACTGCTGTACCTCCAGACAGCGAGTAGGAAGACGGAATAGTCGCTAGCAGGCTATGACAGTCGTCAATAGCAGGACAGGGTATGAATCAATCCAAACGACGAACCAAACTAGAATGACCACCAAACAATGACTTTAGCACTTAGGTATCGAAAAGGAAGAAACGAAAAGAACAGAAATTGATCAAGGAGGAGCGGTGATTATGACGATTATGAAACGAAAAAGAGGACGAAAACAGGAAGTGAAGAAGACGCGACACTGTAGTGCTGAAGCAAATCATGCCATAGCCCAAAGTCAGTAAACAACTGCCTGAAACTCAGGTATCCAAGGATTGCCTAGGTGCATTAAGTGTTTTGGACTTCGACAACCGGCCCCAAAAAGACCATGCGCGCCAAATCCTCCATATGGTTCGCGACATGGCCGACCATCTGCGTCCCGTCATCTCCAAAGCCCAAATCCTGGCGCCCTAGATCACAAAACGGACACGTAATGGCCGCCATGAAGTCAAACGGGACCGGCTTGAGATAGTTCGGGTCAACATAGTCCGCACGCGAGGGGTCATGCCGATACAGCAGGTGGCTATACCACTCGCGGCGTGTCTCCCAGCGGTGCAGGGGCATGTCGCAGGCGCCGAAGGGGCAGAAGTACGCTTGCAGATCGCGGTAGAGGTGCTCGTACCACTCGACGGCGTTGTGCAAGGGGAAGGTGCGGAGACAAAAGGCGCAGGCGTAGTCCATGATCTGGCCGGGTTCAAAAACAGGGAGTATTGGGGCGGGCAGCGTGGCGCGGGTTGGGACGTCGCGGTAGGTGGTGCGGGCGGGGGCAAAGGAGGTGTTGGTGTTTTGGATGCGCAGGAGGAGGGTCTCCCGGCGCTGCGAGATGCCTCCTGCGTACCGGTTGACGAGCTCGAGCGTTGCGTGGGGGAGGCGTCGTGCTACACGCTCCTGGTCGAGGGCTTCAAGGTATGACACTAGGGCCCTGTCGCGGTCAGGGGTTTTGCCCATACCCATTGGGAAGGTGAAAAACTTGTCGAGCAGGTGGAACAGGGAAGAGATGTGGATTTGTAGGAAGGTGTATCTGCTGTCGATGTCTGAGGCTGCCGCTAGGGCGTCCAGACCGAGGATTTGTGGGATTTGCCTTTGTGCTTGCCCATGTCCTTCGCCGGCAGGGTTCTGAAGACGGTAGAGGTTGTTTGACGTGTCGGAGATAATGCGGCCGATCAGCTGTAAGGCTCGTAGGATGGGCGTTACTGAATCGGGGTCTGTGGAGTGGTGAATGAGGGCGTCAAGGACTTCCTGGAGGCCGTGTTCCGAGGGGAAGGTGCGAACACATGCTTGAAAACGACGATACTCTGTGCGCCAACGAGTCTGGGCTGCTTCGTTCAGGCACTTGGGAAGCAAGGTCTTGATGAGAGCCATGAAGTTAGTGTAGCAGTCCACGGCCTCAGTGCGAAGATGGTCAGCTGTGATGGTCTTTAGGATCTCCTCCTCGGTCAAGTGAGCCAGCGAGGTTTGATCTATCGAGGACTGCTGGTCCATCTTGACGGCTGAATTACGGTGAGAGAAACCAAAAGGCTTTGTAGAGAGAGGGGGAAGGGATTGTAGATGGATGAGTGAAGATATCGAAGGTGGGTTAGAAGTGAGGATAACAAGGTGAGCACAAGGGGGGGGGCACTTCCCAAAGAGGTTAGCGTTCTCTTGAACATTAAGTTACTATAATTCATTCACCAGCACCTCTGTTGTTAAGCCTTGGCATTGTTGGTATTCACTTCTTACTCTCTACACCATGGTCTGCCTAGAGTAATAGCTATAAGGGCGTGGCTTGCCACTCATTCCTTCTTACTCCTATTCAACCACTCAACCCCTCGCAGTAACAGCTCACAACAACTAAAGCTTCGTTTCATCCCATCGTCACGAGAACCAAACCTCATCCAAGTCATCAACGACAACAATGGAGTCAAACGACGCCCCCCAACGTACCAAACACCACGAGGACGTCGCACGCCTAAGAGAAGGCATCCACACTACCACCGATACAATCCTCCGCATCAACCAAGCCATTATGGAGGCCGACGAAGGTGTTCAGGGCATGCTAGCCACGATGAAAGCAGCCTGGATATCCGGATATACACAGGTCCTGCGTGGTATCACAGCAATTCAATCGGATCGAGACAACGAGCGTAGAAGAGCAGCGTTGAGGGAGACAGTCGACGCAATCATGCGCACCATTGCCGCAGTCGAAGACGCAGTTCACTCCGAGCAAACCAACGAAGTCCCAATGTCGCCCGCAGCTGAGGCAATCTGGCAGGATGTCAAGCACCTGAAGGCCGACGCCATGCACCAGATCCAGGAATTCGCACGTCTCAAAGAAGAACAAGCAGCAGCCAGTTCTTTACTCCGGGCTCACCGTCTCACTAATCCCGACACCGCGGTCTGCTACGGCTCGACACCCGAACTCTGCAGACACACGCGTGGCTCAGTGACCAAGGGGTTCTTCATCGACAAAGGACGCGTCTTCTACCGATTCCACGAACAGGGAAAAGTGCGCAAGACTGTCCTCGTTCCGCGCCTGTACTGGGTTGAGCCGACCGCGAATGACGATGGCTACCATGACTGGAGACTGGCAGTCTGGTTGGATATTACTAGGGAAGCACGCTCGTTCGATCCTAAGATTCCCACTCAGAACAACGGGGAGAAGCGCTGGGGATTCGCAGTTCTGAAGGACTTTCAGGTTATGTATGGATATGGGGTCGTGTACCATGTCGACGAGAATATCAACATCCACTGGGTTCAGGAAGTCGCGGGTGTCGATAAGACTATTTCACGTCACGATGACCAGGATACTGAGCCCACCACCGAGCATGTAGAGGACGTGCAGATGGCGGATGCTGTCTGATCTCAACAACCCATTTTTTTTTTGTTGAGCGTGGTGTTGGTCTTTGGTAAGATGGCTATCAATCTTTCTTGCCCTATTTGTGTGGAAGGTCTTGTTCTCTGGGGTCCTGTTGGCAGGATAGCTACTTTGGATTTGTGTTGCCACCACTTTTACCGCAAGTATTACTGTGCTGTGAAAAGCGTTCCTGTATCAACTCCTTCATGATGGAATTTGGATACCCCATTTGTGCATAGATACAACTGCAAAATCATTAATACTGTTACCAAAAGTGATTGAATTGCATAAACGCAGAGAAGCTGCACCGCAGACAATAACTTACATACAATAACTTCACGCAGTCTAATATCAACTCCTAGAAGATAGTTTCCCATTTACCTAATAACACCCTGTTCATCAACTACCTGGATAGTGGTGCTCTCTTAAATCTCCGGCCATAAATCTCACCTGTCACCACCCGACAACGCGTAAAAAAGAAACCCATTACGATTATGACCCCAGAAACCTAGATCTCAGTTCTGAATCTAGTAGTTCGACGACGTCAAGATATTACCTACAACAACTGAAATGTATCCACTGGAGCGGGGAATCCTGTGTCGGATCCGCGATATTACTCACGTTCGATTAGAACATACATCTCTCTTCATGCGATAATGCCCGGCGCGGAACAGCTTTGAAGCAGTTCACCTCACACCATCTGACAAGCGGTCAGGAAATCTTCAAATTAGTTGAATACGGGGATCTGCTGACTCGCTACTTGTACCTGTGCCACCCAACTACGATGTTTCAATTGAATACAGACAGTCCTGCGATGACGGATGCACAGAAGCCATGCCTTCGACAAAAAATTGATAAATCGAAAGGGGACTGAGTTGGGTCGCATTCGCACAGCGACGCCATTGCTCTAGGGGGGTATGGAATCTGGGAGGATGGCGTTTCAACAATTAAAGACCCACGGGCAAAGCCTACGAGACATAGAGAGCCAGTGGGCCACGGGAACACGGACACTTATTCTTGTCGCCAGAAAACGGCTTTCATAATGACGTTACATAACTTGACTAGTCGATTGTGCCTTGCTTACCAACCCGAAGAAACCAGGATTCTGTGAGAGAGTGCCATCCTCAGCAGATAGCAAACGTCTGATAGTCCATTGACTTTGTCCAAGAACAAAAACCCGCCCCTTTTGACCAGAGTATTCCTGAGAAGGTCACGAGGTGTTTGGAATTGAGATTAGGCGGGCAATAAGAAACCCGGTAGTCTGCCTGTCTCTTAATGACCCCTTCCGCAAGCTCATTTTGCTCAACCAACTCTCCTCCAGCCACCAAATCTCTCTCAAGATCAAAAGACCTGCTTAACCGCTCTATTTACACCCGAGCACTCACTCACTCATTGGCCACTTCAGCAATGGCTAAAAATATACACCTACCTACCTACCTCCCTTGATTCCAACGCATCCCCGAAATGTCATACAACAACATCCACGCCGACGAAACAGAGCTTACGTCCAAGATCGCCAGCGACAACGTATCCGGCGTATGCCCCAGAAAGACGGATCGATCCTTGTGACAACGGGCAAGGTGCAGCGCTACATCGACATGCCGCGGGTCTTCTTCGTGCGCCGAGACCATTGCAACCCCGTCAAGCTCTTCCGCGCAGTCTCGCTCTCCGAGGATGAGGCGTACGCCGTCCACGTCGACACTTTCTACCCTGCGCCCCGCGACAACGAGCGGGAGCACTATGGGTTCTTTGTTGAGGAGGAAAGTTGCGAGAGGCTACTGCTTTATTTGTTAAGGTATGGATTGTGATACTGGGAGGGATGGCGGGGGCGCAGGTGTTTCTGGGATTCTGTGTGGATGTCCGTTCATGGGTGGAATGCTAATTGGAGGGGCTGCTGGCTTTGTTGCCTTGGTTTGACTGTTCATTCGAGGCAAATATAGAAATCACAACTGATATTGAAGGGAGACCTACCTGGTGCCAACATGACAGCTCGACACTGGCTAGAAGATGGAACGAAAGGACATATCGTATTGCTGATCTGTTTTCGACAAGGGGCCAGAGTCTCGTATACCTGAGCCATGAACTTTTATTGCCGCTCAAGCAGAACTCTTCAAGCAGAAGGGTGTATTCGGACTCATATTCTTTTACCAGCAATACTTTCTCAACGCTGTGGTACAATTTAGAACCTTACCTACAATAGACCTTTCTCTTCATCCTCAACTTGCTTCTTGTATTTCCTCTTGGGATGCGCCTATCATGAACAAAAGTTGTCGACATCCAGCACGAGCCCATATCCAGCACGCTGTGCCATGGCTGTTATCATTCTCCGCAAGCTTTCCAAACCTATTAGTTGACACCAGCAAATCCCTATTTCTGTCCAACCGCTGTTCATTCCCTATTCGGCTCCGCAGACCTAGAGCTCAGAGGTCAGTTTAGGAAGTACAATCTCATTGCATCAGATTATCTAGCCTTGGCATCTACCGCCAAATCTTTACAATAAGTCAGGACGCTATTCAACAGGACTCCTTACCTGTTCTCTGGGGGAGTAGTATACCATTCCGCGAGAGCTTGCTACGATGATGGGGTATTACAATTCCATTGCTAGATTGATATAGCTGTACTACACGGTCTCTGCATAGCTGAGTAGTGGATACTGGCGCAAAAAGAAGCTACCTACCTAGGTGAAAGAGGCGCTATTTCCATTCAGCACCAAACAATGACTTCACTCAGCATGGGGTTCGGTGAATTTACTTGGCTTACAGTCTTTCTTGTCAACGTTCAGTTCCACTATTTAAGCAGAGGACATCGTCTCCTGAAAACAATCTCTCTTTCTCCCCCACCTCTCGAGAACAGAATACATAACAGAACAAAGGCCATTGAGTGAGTCAACGACAAAGCATTGACCGAAGATTTAAAGCTCTTTTGTCTTCGAGCTCAAAATCGTCTCGATCCCATCTTCATCAACAAAGCAAGCTATTCCGAAAGCACAGCAATCTTCAACTCCAGAACGACCTGATCATATTTTACCAGCAACAACCACAGCCAAAGGCGAACGAAGACAGAATGTCCAACCAAAACCTTCCATACAGGCCATCCTCAACCCCCCAGATCCAAGTCCACCCTCCGCAAAGCACCTCACCACCACCACCACCCAGCACCACAACGGACATCCAGCCACTAATCTTCGGCCTCGCCGTCCTACCCACGGGCCAACTACGCTTCGAATACGGCCACCTCGAACGGATCGTCGAGATCCCGCAGCTCACACGCGTCCAGCCAGACAACAGGCACCCTCCTTCCGGCATGCTGGCGGTTGAATACAGAAGGCTTGAACACACGGCCGTGGGCTTTGGGGTTCCCGGCCCTCTGCCTGTGGTTGGGGAGCTGGGCTACGGCATCTGGTGGAATGATGTTGTGGGTCGGCGGCTGCTCTGGGGTCTCGGGGTGGTTGTCCGCGTGGGTAGTGCGCGGGTTCCGATTGTGAGGGTGGTGCCAACGGAGAAAACGGCCAGAAGGGAGTTTCCGGTTGGTGATGGCGGGGCGCAGATAAAGGTGCTGTTTCCGTGGGATGGGGATAATGGGATGAGGCCTGCTTTGGGGTTCCGGTAGGGTTGTTCATGTACCTGCTAACTGCCAGAGGTTCTCGGGCTATTGGGTTTACAGGGAGGTTCGGTTATTTTCACATGTTCCCATCCCATCTAAATTCGTATCTTTGTATGTCATTTTATTTCATATCATATTCTATCATAATCCATTATTTTTGTTTTTATATTTGTATCTTCTACATCTCCATCATGCCACTTGATCCATATGTGACCTTTCTCAAACTGTGACATTCAATGCAATGTTTGCTACACCCTTCCAGTTGTATGGAATGCTTTCCCACCAAGCCAATGTGATCATTACATTGGCTGCGAATATACAATGCCGCCTGACGTGGTTGAGACCTAGCTTGCGACCCCGAGTAGATACTGCAACCCATGGATACCCCATCATCAGTGAGGTTAGATGGACGTGCCTAGATAGATTACTCGATTCGAAGCTAGCGTTATCTACACTTAATATCGATGGCCTTGGCGTTACGAACGGTCTCTCGTCCTTCCTTGAGTTAGATACTGATCACAACCCTACTTAAGTGCATCCTAGATAGATTGGATAGTTGAGCCTGACAATGGGAAAGGACCTAGATAGGTACGGGAGCATGTTCCTAGATAGTGCAATATGCTGACAACCAAAAGGGCCTGTTGCTTCCTTTCACAGTGGTCTATCTTGATCTCCATGCTTATTGTAGGCAATGTCTTTCAAGCTTCATCAGCATCCCTAGTATTGACCGTCAAAGAGTATCGATTATCTGCCATAGCATTGTCAGGTCCCGTTCAAAGAACTTTGTCACCCTAGCAAAGGAGATGAAAGCCTTTGAAGACAACAAGACCTCCCTTTCGGACGTCTGCCATTGTTCGACGACTGTCGATTATCTCTCTGCTGGCCTCATTCTACATCACAAAGGCACATACCCCACACAATGCCCATTCATTACAGCAGTTCAAAGGAAGGGAACTGGGTATAAGAGCATCCATCATATCGAGTCCACCGAGCCTTCATCACCACCAGCAATCATCCAATCCTCTCCACACCCCAAGTGTACTCTACCCACCCTATCCCCTAGGAAAGGTACGTCTACTGCAGCAAGATCCACCTACAACCAGATCCCACCTACAACCAGATCCCACCTACA
>RHLP01000077.1:0-27006 GCA_003719405.1 Aspergillus incahuasiensis
CCCTCGCCGACTACAGCCTCCCCACCCCAGTCGTCTGTTGCCGCCTCAAGCCCTACGAGCGTTACCTCTCCAGCAGCCCCGGTCCCCGGCCCCAAGCGCAAGAACACCCAGAAGCCCCCAACCATGAGTGTTGAGGAGGCTGCCCGGGTTGCCGCCGACGAGGACAAGCGCCGCCGCAACACCGCTGCCAGCGCTCGCTTCCGAGTCAAGAAGAAGATGCGCGAGCAAACCTTAGAGAAGACCGTCAAAGAAACCTCCGAGAAAAACGCCGCGCTCGAGGCCCGCGTCACCGCCCTCGAACTTGAGAACCAATGGCTCAAGAATCTAATCACCGAGAAGAACGGCAAGTCCGCAGAGGAGGGCAAGAAGGCCGAGAGCGACATCACGGATATGTTCAAAAAGTTCCTCGCTGCACAGAAGACCGAGGGCGAGCGAAGTAGCGGCGACTCCAAGATCGGCGTCGGCACTTTTTAGGTCTCGCCTAAATTGAAGACTTTGCGCTGATTTATGCCTTCTGTTGTATATGTTGATCTTTTTATGCTTATATCTTCTTTCCTTTTCAGTGAGAGGCGTCTCATGGTGAATTGATGGGATGGGTGGTGGTTCGGTGACGATTACGTTAATACACGCAGACACGCATGATGTCTAAAACTGATACTTCCAAGTTACATCTCTGCTTTCACATAAGTCTCGTTAAGGAACCTGGATTATCTGATGTGTGCCTGCCCAGTAATATGTGAACCATGCTCTCTGGCTTCCACTTCGAAACCTATCTGTCTTGGTAGCCGTTTATGGCTGATTATATGGGTCTCAAAGTCACAACCCTACACAGGTGGTTCTTGATTATTTACAGGCTAGAAGGCATACGCCGGCCCAGCGTGCGATTGGCTTAGAACGCTTGTATTCTGACTCTAGCCTGGAGCTTACATGTACCTTCCCAAACATAGGCATATGGCCATCTACAAGCTCTAATCTTAGAGAGTGCAGTATACTCTATGTTGTGTTAAGCTCTAGCAACGACAATAACCCCCTTTACGACCCCAGTCTTCCCCCACCACCCAAACAGTTTCCCGGCGCCTCCAAACTTCTTCATCCCCTTGCTCCCACCTAGCCCGTACGACTTCAACACTCTTTCTCGCGAATTTATGTACCCCGAAATGCCAGGAAACACGTCATCCGATACATCCCTGAACGTGATATTGGATAGAGCGTATCCAGCATCCACCAGAAGCGCAGTGTATTCATCCTGCGTGAGGAAGTTTGTATAGGGCGTCCCGGCAAATAGGCATAGGATTCGGAGGAGGAGCCGCGGCCAGAACGATGGTTTGGGGGTTGGAAGGATGAGGTCGAAGGCCATTATGGAGGCGCTCAGCGTGGAGTGGGTGTATTTGAAGAGGGGGGCGCGCGAGGGAGAGAAGTGGTACAGTGTGTCGAGGGCTAGAAGCCAGTTCTCTTCTGTTTCTGTTTCTTGGGAAGACGGGGCCGCGGGTAGGCATGACTCCAGCTCGGGGCTCCAGGAGGAGGGGTTCGCGGCGTCCGCGCAGAAGATATGAGCCCGGGATTTTGAGTCCTTGCTCTGTAGTCGTTGTTTTGCGAACTGGGCCTGAATCGGAATGGAGGTGATACCGACGTAGGAAGCAAATAGCGGCTCCTCCGTGCCGTCGACCTTCGCATCGGCATCTTCATTAGCGCCTGCGATTGTTTCGCGCAATCGCCCTTTATACCCCAGGATCCGCAGAGACTGATCCCCGCACCCGATTCCAACGTCCAGCAGTCGAAGTTTTTTATCCGCCGGATATTGAATCGCGCTGCCATTCTTGTCTAGTAGTGAGGCTGTGATAAGGACCTGGTCTAGAAGGGCGGCGCAAGCGGTGGGGAAGTCGGTTGTGTCCTAGGTATGCTCGGTCAGGTTTCTCTCGTGGCCCTAACTTTTCGATTGGGTCGACCGGGACAGAGTTGCTGGGTAAGGTAGGGGAAGGACCTTCCAATAACCGAGATTCATCCACATGGATGGCGGCGGGAGGGGGAGGTTGAGAACGGCATGATCGAGCCCGTAAAGCGAGGTTTCTTTTGAGCTTTTGGACTTGCGGAGAAGGGAGAGGAGGTTCATTGCGGACTTTTTGGTTGAAAATAGCTGGATATCGATTCCTTATTTCGAGCGGCTCATCGCATTGTCAGTACAATCTCAAATAAATGTTGGAAACTCTCGCCAACTGATTTAGACAGGATGGTGCTCAAGACAATGCGGGGAGCGGCGGAGATACTTTTCGGGCCGGTGGTGCCGCCGCTTTTAGGCTTCCCTACGTAGTAGTATACTGAAGCAACGCTCTTTCCTGTCCACCTCTCAACCTGTGCCCTCAAGATGCAGAAGTCAAAAGATCCCACCACCTTTACCCCTACTCATTAGATATATTGCAGCAGCCAGTTTGAGCTTTGGCTCCCCACTTTGCGTATTCAAAGTGAGTACCACTTCCTAGCTGCTCGGGCTCAAAAGGAGTATCCGAGTGTAACACTTTTCCGAGTCTGAGATACCAAGACGGGAACTAATTGATTGCGCAGCTTGGTTGCGATTGTGGATGCTCACATATAAGCTCTCTCATAGCAGGTGGTTGAAAGATAGTACCCTTTGTGGCTACATGCACACATTAAGCGGAATCCAATTGGCCTCCCTTGTTAACGCCTCAATCCTGGTACTTGGATGCTCATGCAGGTATACCACAGTGCTGCCTATACCCTCAATTTCGACTGCAGGACCATGCTCGAAATGCACAAGTTCCTTCTTAGTTTTTCGACATGACCAATGCAAGCATCTGCAGGCACTGTGGAAGCCAGTAGTCAAAGACAACCTTTGCAGACTCGATGTCATAGGCCCGCGTTGAGTATGCCGGCGAAGCGATGCCGGTACCATACTTCTCTATGGGCTGTACTGGGCCAATTCAAGTGACTGGTAGAATAATTTATACCATCATCAATATCAATGGTTGGATGTTCCTCTTGGCGACTCCAAACAGGGACACTGCGGAGGCTATCTGATAGCTTGGAGCGGGGATATCTCGCGCTATCTTTCCCATGACCCCCCAGAGATAAGGTCTTAATCAACCTGATAGCTTAAACTGGCCCGCACCGACTGTTCTCGATTGTCTCTCGCTCGGATTCCAGGCCCGCTGCAAGTGTAAGTGGGACAAGCAACATGGCCCGATCTCGCAATGGTTGCAAAGACTGCAAGCAGGCCAAGGTCAAATGCGACGAGGTGCATCCATCATGTGGGACTTGTGCTCGTCGGAACCGCCAGTGCAGCGGCTACTCGGTTCACGAAGGCCCATCTAGGCGCTCCAGTGCTTCGAACGATCCGGTTGCAACGGACCGCCAAACCTCTATCGCATTCAGTCAACGAACGCCTACCCAAGAGGCACCTCGCGAAATATCCACAGAGGGTGATACAATGCTAGACGATATGATGATAGACGCTTGTTTTATCAATACAACGAGCTCAAGTTCTAGCGCTGATGATTATATGATATCAATGATTCTCGAAGCCTCAGCCAAGTCACGGTATTCCCTGGCAGAACCCGCCCCAATATCTTTGAGCGAGATACTCGCGGCTGATAGACCCCTTATTGAAATCTACTTCATGAGACATCCTTCGGAAATGGTAATAGGCGACGACTGCTTTGTTTGTGAGATGAACAGTGCCGTCATTACCCTTTTGCAGCAGAATCCCACAGCAGTGGGTGATGCTCTGTCTGCGATAGGAGAGAGCTACATCAAAGATGCCGTAGAATCTGCGCTAATATCGAATCGCAAGCTGCGCCTGGTGAGCCGCCTACGTCTGGTTAATGAGGAAGCCAATGAACCAGAACTGGCCTTGATGCTGTTACTTGCTCTTTGTGGTGTCGAGGTATGTTGGACCCAAGCATACGTGCTTCGACACAGCTAATGAGGTTGGCAGCTCGTGGACCCTCGATCTGACGGCAGCGGAGCTGTGTTGTCTACACTTGTCGACAATGTAGCTATGGTTGTAGCTTTTTATACCCAGGAAGAAAAGCTGCTGAGCGGCATGGCCAGATATTTTGTTCGAGGTGTAGCCCGGCAAGATCTTCTGATCTCGCTTTCGCAGATGAAGCGCAATAAGATCGACTCATTCACTTGGCTTGATGACTACGCCATGTGCCACGCTGACCGGCTGATGGGGCTTACGGCAACCCTGGCTCCGATCCTTTCGAGGCTCGCCGCGCTGGCGGAAGACATGAAGCCTGCGAGATGCAGCTTGATTGAGCCTGAAGGTCATGCAGCGGGACGCAGAGATCTACAGGAAAGAGAAATCTCTATCAAGGCCCAGTTGGCAGACTGGCATGCAGTACGGGATCGTTCCTTATCAATACATTTGGCGCGAAAGCTTTTACTACATGCATACGCCTGGAGAGCAGCTGCATTACTCTACCTATTCCGTCTATTCAATCGCCCAGGAATTTCAACGGAAGCAGATATGGAAGCTCTGAGTATGGCTTACGAGGTCATGGCTCACATTTCTGGGCCTCCCCAAGATATCAAACTCTCGCTCTGGCCACTGTTTATCGCGGCATGTGAACTAAAGAAGCCTGAAGATCGGGATCAGGCGACTCATATCTTCGACGATATATGCTACGCTCGGTCTATAGCGACCTCAAGGCGCACCAGATCCTTTTGTGTTGACCAGATCTGGCCAGCCCGAGATGCGGGAGAGAACTGGGACTGGATGCGTTGGCCGACTGCGCCTATACCACTGTAGCATGACTATTATTCTAAGAGCTCCGTTTACCCTGGCATCTCCAGTCCTCCAACTTGAGCAACTGGTGAATTGTGGCCATGTGTGGCGTGTCCACCCCTAATTCTCGAGCCTGCTTCAACGCGTTTCCCAAAATGACATCCAGCTCCATAGGCCGCGCATTTTCAAGATCAAGCAGCATACTCGGTCGATAGTTGCAGTCATCCGGTAATCGGTACGCCATCCACTTAACAATTGATCCTGGCATAGCATGGCCGGCCGCTTTTGCAATGTTCCAAATCTCCCACATCATAGGCACCAGTATATTCTCTCTCCCCTTGCTTCTCTGCAGCTCGCCAACATTCATTCTCATCAGCGCACATACCGTGTTGAAAGTCCCGTTCCACAACAGCTTCTCCCACCTCGCAACCTGGATATCATCAACCAGCTCACACACGCCGGCGCCGCCACGAAGGTACATATCGACGAATTGGCCGGCCTTTTCGAAGCTCGTGGAATCATCGACGCCAGCGTGAAGATGCGGACCCATTTTGGATACATCTTTTCCGACCTGGATCACCACATTGGGCTCTTGGACTGAGCTCCCAATATGACTCACACTGCTCATAACCACGTTGCCCGGCCAAGCTTTAATGATGTCCTCCTCAATCCCTATTCCGTTCTGAATCATGACGACCGTCGTCCTTCCTGGCGTTACCACGGGAGATATCATGGCCACGACAGGGTTCAGACTCGGCAACTGCTTTGTGCACACGACGACGTAATCGTATTCTACCGGGGCCCCATTCTCGTCGATTGCAGCGTCAACGGCGGATCGCACTATGCGATGGGGTTTCCACCCTGAAAGCTTCCCATGGTCAATGGAATCGATTTCCCATCCATGCTGGGAAACATGGTCGTATTTTGATCGGAGGACGCAGGTAAGGTGGACATGAGCGGATTTGGTGAGAACCACAGATGCGATTGTGCCTACGCCACCGGAACCGATTAGGCAAGCCCGATAACGATACAGGGATGGTTTCGATATCATGACTGTGTAAGCTATGGATTACCGGGTTATGGACAGGCAAAATGTCTACAGTATCGTCCTAGCCACCGGTTTATACTTAGACACGGCATTGTGGGTGGAGTCGTGCTACTGTACTCCGTACCCCAGACGGACCAGACTCCAACATACCTGGTGGGTCGAGCGGGGATGTGAGATAGCATAGATAAGAAAGAGCTAGGGTTACTGGCTCAGATTTCTATTGTTACTGGGGTTCGGCATTTCTTAATCTACGCTATCTTGGTCTCCTCGTTCAGAACCTGATCCAGCTCTTCGGCATACTCGAGCAATGCCGCGTCTTGCAGTCTTGGGCCAACAAGTTGCAGTGAGACTGGTGCGCCTGCCATGAGCTCGGGGTCGTCTGCGATCATTAGCCCTATAGGACAATCTGACTTGACTAGTGGACTCACACAGCGCCTGAACCTTCTGGTCCAACTCGTGTTTCGGTTCGAATGCGTCATATATCGGGTCAAGCTGCGGATCTGCCTTTGTGAAAGGGATGATTATCGCAGGATACTGAGATCATTGTCAGTGACCGTTAGATGATACGAAGATGGATTCTCATCTCACATCCACAGCATTCCAGGCAACCGTGTATAGCTCCGAAGTACAGTGCTCAGGAGGGATAGGAGTGTGCGGTGCAGCGGGCGCAATGAGCACATCAATGCCCAGCTTCTGCCACGCATCCAGCATATCTTTCTGCACTTGCCCCTTCTTTGTATTCCACTGCCACATCTCCTCGTGCGTCTTTCTAGGCATGTCGAAGAAGCCAAACTTGGTGACTGAAGCCACAACCGGCTCGCCTGCCTTGGCCAGTTCGCGCCGCGCGTACGAAGCCCCGTCAACGGTGAACAACTGGCTACTGATCTCTCTGATCTCAGCAAAGTCTGGACAAACAGGGGTGAAGTCCCTGACTTCGTATCCGGCAGCCTCAACTTTGAGCTTCGCCTCGCGGAGGGCGCGGCGGACTGGCGGGTGCGGTGTCACGCCTGACTCGTGGAGGATCCCGACAATGGGCTTCTTCTTGGTCGCGGGAGGAAGAGCAGGAAATTCCATGATGCCCGGTATAACTGCTGGGTCAAACAGCCACGGCTTTCGCGCGCGAACGGTCTCGGTGAGGAGCTTCAGATCTCGCACGGAGTGTCCGATGGGCCCTAGAACAGCGGGGATGCCGGTCTTGACACCGGTCCAGCCCGAGGCAGCGTATCCGATGAAGGGCAGGATTCCGACGGAAGGCTTGTAGCCGTACACGCTGTTGAACGCAGCGGGAAGTCTAAATCTGCGTGGTTAATTGTCTCTGCCGTTGTCAATGTGCTTGGAGCATACCTGATAGACCCTCCAACATCAGTCCCGATGCCCAGTGCGTTTCCTCTAAAGGCAGATAGGGCCCCCTCGCCACCACTGCTTCCGCCGCACGACAGGTGGTTGACGATCGGATTCTTTGTGCGTCCGAAGACATTATTCTCGCACTCGGCCACGAGCATGGTCTGCGGGACGTTTGTCTTCGCAATGACGACTGCTCCTGCCTCCTCGACTAGCTGGATAATGGGGGTGGTTGTGGTGGACCGGTCGAAACATCTCGAAATATACCCGTTGGACGCGTCGTATCCCTTGATATGGAAGCACTCCTGTTCAAAACATTCATTAAAGTACTATTGGAAGATGATGGTTCCTCAACGTACCTTGAAAGTCATGGGCAACCCGTGCAGAGGCCCTACAGTCTTGCCACCAGTCTTCTTAAAGAACTCGTCTAGCTTCCTAGCCTTGTGGGTCGCATCATCAAAACAAATCTCCGTTAGTGCGTTGCAGAGCTGCTGGCAGATTGCAGCGCGCTTGCAGAAAGCCGTCACCGTCTCGACGGCCGTGTACTTTCCGTTGCCGATCTCAGCAGCAAGAGACGTTGCATCGTACTTCTCGCCTGTAATCTCGAGCTCTCTTTCCGACATGATGCCCGACGTAGTGGCAACCGGCCGCACATCCACGGCCCCTTTTGCTGGGTACCGCGCGGCCTGTAATCTCCAGAGTGTGGGCATCCTCGATAGCTGCTCGGCGCATTTCTCGTCTCGAATGGCCTGCCATGGTTTGGCGGGTGCAGGGAACTGAAATTGCGACTGCGACATGGGAGCGTTCGTTTCGGTGATGCTGATAGAGCCCATGATGAAAAGACTGCAAAAAGCGTTTATTGTCACAGGTGATTCATCTTGACCTTGCTTTTATAAATGGTACATGGGCTTGATCTACAGGAGAATACTAATCTAGTCCTCCGCAGGAGCTCCTACAGTGCTGTGCTGCGATAGCTTCGGTCCAATAACATTGCGCTTGCTATCAGACGCTATCATGCTAATTAAGCTATCGCGATGCTATCAGCGTGAACGCCCTACCCCGCAGCCAGAATCTGGACAGCGCTAGTGAGATATCAGATCGGACGGCGATTGGGCCAGATAACCCTAAGTCGCGCCCTAAGCCAGTCTCATATCCCTTGCTGGCTGTAGGAGTGGGGATGGGATATAAAACAGTCTCCTTGATGCCCCGGGGTTGATCCGCCGCTGGTAGAAAACGTGTTCTGCATATTCGGTGCCGCCAAAACGAGCAGAGCATGTCTGTACTTAAGGAAGTTGACGAGACCGTCACATCGTCCGATCAGGACCATGGTTTCGGCAGCAGCAGATCCATGTATGCCAGCTGGCTGGATCGCTTTACCGGCAAGAGTGTGAACCAGGACCTCAACGAGATCGGCAAAGAGTACTTCCAGCAGTCTCTGCAGTATGATGAGGCCCAGCTGGAGAGAGACGCTGTGAAGGTCCGCAGGAAGCTTGACTTTTATGTCTTGCCATTGGTACGCACCAGAGTTCGCCTTATTCTGGTTCTGATTGCTGATGGTGTGATAGATGATGATAACGTACATGCTGAGTTTCCTCGACAAGCAGACGTAAGCAAGCCCCCGCTGCATAGCAATGTGGGAGGGAGGGACAGGAGTGGGAATGTTGTTGACCCAACCCAACCTATCTAGGCTCAACTACTCCAACGCATACGGCCTCCAAGAAAACACCAACATGACAGGAGACGACTACTCCTGGGTCTCGTCCGCGCTGTACATCGGCTGGCTGGTGGGCGCCTATCCCTGGCAGTTGCTTTTGCAGCGGTACCCAGTCGGTCGGTTGATCGGGATTATGCTCTTTGTCTGGGGTGCAGTGTGCATGCTGCAGGTGAGCCACGTTCAATGTTCCCACTACTCTAGCAAGATCTGACTAGGTTATGAGGCTGCCGTTTTCAACTTCGCTGGCTTCTTCGCCATCCGTTTCTTCCTCGGCCTGCTGGAGGCAGTCGTCTCTCCTGCATTCATTATTCTGACCTCGATGCTCTGGACTCGCGAAGAGCAGAGCCTGAGGAGCTCATACTGGCTGTCCATGAATGGAATCTCTGCGATAGTTGGTGCACTTCTGGCGTATGGCGCCGGACATGCGGAGGGGCTGGCGGTTCCGCAGTGGAAGCTTATATACCTGGTACACGCGACTTCAAGCATCCCTTGGCGAAATAACATGTGGACGCTAACACCCAGTCCCTTTAGATCGTCGGCTCCATAACGATAGCCTGGGGCTTCGTGATCTACGCGTATCTCCCGGACGGCCCGCACAACGCAAAAGTCCTCTCCGAGTACGAACGCGTCGTCGCCGTCTGGCGCATCTCCCGAAACCAGACAGGCCTCAAACAGCCTCGGATCAATCCATCCCAGATCAAAGAGGCACTGACCGATCCACGCCAATGGCTGCTGTACCTCATGGCGATCTGCTACGGGATTCTCAACGGCGGCGTGGCGAATTTCCTGGCCGCGATTATCAAGGGCTTTGGGTATAGCCCGCTACGGACGAGCTTGCTGCAGACGCCTGTGGGTGCGTTCGAGCTCGTCATGGTAATTGCGTTTGGGTATCTCTCCAAGGTGCCGAATATGCTGGGCGCTACTATTGTCCGTATGTTAGTGCAAGGACACGGTTATCTGCGACCCTGTCCCAAAGCTCTTTCATGGCAACCGTCAAGCTAACAACGGTAATAACCGCGCAGTATCCTGCATCCCAGGCCTAGCCGGTCTAATCGGGATCATGAAAATCAGCATCGAGCGCCACCGCTTCGCCCTCGTCGCCATGTGCTGGCTGCAGGGGATTCTCGGCGCACCCGTGGTCCTCAACTGGACTCTCCCTGGGCTAAACACAGCAGGCCACACGAAGCGGAGTACTGTGCTGGGTATCTACTTCGTGTATGCACACCCTCTCTCTTTCTCCCCGCACCCGCAACCCAAAAATACCTAGATAGGGCCTACACTAACAAAGAACCAACCCGGTCATTCAGGCTCTACTGCGCCGGTAACATCGCCGGCCCGCACCTCTTCCTCGCCTCCGAGACACCCCGATATCCCACCGCAATTAAGGGCCTCGCCGGGTCCTATGCTGGGGCGATGGGGCTGCAGATTGTCTACACGGCGTACTGCTATCTGGAGAATCGGCGGAAGCGGAACGCAGGGCTTTTGATTGAGGCTGAGGAGAATGCGGCTGAGGTTGCGATGGAGGGGTTTGAGGATCTCACGGATCGCCGGAATCGGCGGTTTAGGTATCGCATCTAGGGCTATGGTGCAAAGTGTCTCATGTGCAGTTTCATGCATGTATTCTGGACTTTTGAATTGCGGGTGGGATTCATTCAGTATCTGATCTGTACATTGGCTACTATACCTAGCTGAATTCGATTCTGCATTTCTATTCGAGTAGAAAAAGCATGACTTCAGGCTCTGGCGTCTCCAGTCTTAACCGTAGCCTTGACTTGACTTGACATAATTTACCTTCACCTTCAACTACATACGAAAATCTTTGTCAAATACAGTACTCGGTGCTCTTGATGTGGCCGGCCCTCCGCCTCACCCACCCAATGCGCCGGGTGGCGTTTTGGTATCCCTCCTCTACGCAGCGGCCTGGTCCAGCCCATATAAATCAAGACTTACACCTGTAGTATACCCGATTTTCCAGGTGCTCAATCTAATGGGAGCCTCGCAGGCTGTTGCAATGCACTCGAGCGCCCAGTGCTGCCATTCGCGGTACCCCTGTTCCAAGGTTAGGTTGGGTTAGGTTAGCGTTAGGGCTACTTACTCCTGTCGTTTTAGCGCTGTATCATCTGCCCTGCCTGCTTGGTCACTGGTAGAACGCAGCGCGTATAAGTATGTATGTGTTCAGCAGATGTATTTCGAGGTCCTCCACATTAACATCGTGAAATAACATGGTGAAATGGGATTTCATCCCTGTGATGCTAGCAATCCTTGATAGATGCATATCTCTCCATCGACATTCGGTTCGTATCTTCTCTGTTATTCACTCAACTCGGCATGTCCATACTTTTGGCCGGCGCTACTTCCAGGTTTGAGTGGAATGGAACGTTTTGGAGGGTGTAGGTTGATATGAATGAGATTGGCTACTATTACGCATTCTGTCAAAGTCTCCATGGACACGGAACTGCCTGAGAACAGCGTGTCGCCATGAAATGTGCTGCTGTTCCATGAAATGAACACTACCTGACTCTACCCCAGTCCCCGTTCTCTAATCAAGTGGATAGTCTCTTCACCTTGGATTATCTATTTCTAATACTATGCCTTCACCCGTCTATATTCCATTTTAGATAATATTATCCATCCCCAGAACCCGGGCCAGTACCAGAGACAACTAGAATCTCTACTCCTTTCCCTGCAACCTCCTCAAATGCCCCGTGCCCCGTACCACACTCTCCGCAAACGCACTCCTCACCCCCGCCTGTTCCACAGCCAGAAGTCCCTGGATCGTGCAACCCCTCGGACTCGAGATACTCTCGCGCAGCACAGCAGGGTGGTGGCCCTCCTGCAGCAGCCGCGCCAGCCCCAGCAGACACTGCGCCGTCATCTCGCTCGCCTCGCCGCGCTTCATGCCTTCCGCCACGCACCCGTCCAGGATGCCGTCGACGGCGACGCTCATCGTCGCGATTGACGCCATCAGCATAGACCCGCAGTCGAACAGGTCCGGCGTGATGGTCTTGGTGCGCCCGATGCGGTTGAAGATCCAGGTGATGAGGTTGCTGTGCTGGTTTGTCGGGGCGGGGGCAGTGGGGAGGTCGATGACAGTCATGGACTCGCCGATGCTGGCGGCCACATTGGGTATTGCGCGGGCGATTACGGCTTTTTCTTTTGTGTCTGTGTCTGTGTCGCTCTGGCTCTGGGTTTGAGTTTGGTTCTTGGAGATAGTGTCCGAAAGGACCTCGATTGTTTTGCCGGCGATGATGCTAATGACTAGCTTGCCTGCTAGTGCGTCTGCGAGGCCCTGTTCGGCGAGGACGCTGTCAACGAGGTACGGCTTGCAGCCGAGGATGATGACGTGGGACTGCGCCGCGGCGGTGGTGTTGGAGTCTGCGAGGAAGTCGAGTTTGATTGGGGATGCGTGGCCCTTGTAGCGGGCTGCGAGGTTGTCTGCGGATGATGAGGTCTTTGTGCATGCTATTATGCGGCTGAAGGGACAGGGCTCTGATGTGGATGTTGGGATCGAAGCCTCGAGGATGCCGCTGAGGATTGCGGAGCCCATGTTGCCTGTGACGTTGTGTTAGGGGGATGTTGGATAAGGGTGAGAGCGAGGGGCGTACCGCATCCGAGGAATGTGAGGGTTAGGTTGGAAGCCATGATGTTAGCTCCAAATTCCATGCAATTGGCAATGTTGATGTTGGTTGATTGATGTTGGAGAAAAGAGAGTCTTCAATGAGTCAAGGCTAACCCCGCATGACTAAGCCTAAGCCCTACGGTGTTGGATTGCCCTCCGACATCTACATCAGTGGAATCTGGATAGAGTGGTCTAGAATTGACCATCGGTTTGGATTACCGAGACGTATTTGGAGCGTAACACCTGCGAGTATCCAGCTACTCCGCTATCGAAAATCTTACATATCCTGGCCAGCGAGTCCCTGCCAAAATTGTCACTGCCTCTCCGTCATCTAGCAGTCTATCTTGTTAGCTGAGACAGATATCACTTCTGCAGCCTTTTCTCTAACCTGTCATGAATCTGGTGCCGATTCTGATAAATAGAGGGGCGGCCCGATATCTAGTACTTTTAGTCCACACCCTCAGGGAATATCTGAGAGACTTACCTCTCCTTCATGTCAGTAAACATCGAAGCCGAGTGAAGTCAATCATTATTGACAGTGGCGTATGATAGTTTAAAAGGTTCAGTACGTTGGATTGAGCGAATGCGCTTCGCAAATCATGATCGTCGAGTTGCTAAGTCTCTCCGTTGCCGGAGTCGAGCCGAACGTCGACCGTCGACGACGGTCTCCGAAGATGATGTCTGCTCGGCGAGGGACAAACTTTTTTCAAGCTCGTCTTGGATGTGGTCTGGGCAGGAGGCCACTGGTATGTTATCCTTAGGCTTAGAGCCCTTCATACGGCGGAACTGCGTTTCGAGCTCGGTGAACCACTTATTCTGGAGAGATTTGAAATCTATCGGGATATTGTTAGTCGGGATGGGAGCTATAAGACACTCATTAGATAGACACACCAGGGTAATCTTGCTCGTCCTCGTCAGAGTACGGGCTCTCTCCATTCCGAATATTCTTGTTCCATCCTGGGGTGTTCCATATTGCAGCCCTTTCCCGTGACTCTTTGTTCCATACCAGATCTGGCAGCTCCTCCTCAGGGCATGAAAGTTTAAGCATGAATACCTTGTGGATAATCTTGCTGAATTGGCTGACTACAGCTTGATGGTTCTCGTTCCAGTTCAGCTTCAGAAAGGCCAGCTGAGAACATCTTAGCCCATACTTTAAATCGCAATCAGCAGAACGGACTACCGACCTTGTACTTCTTGTCGATATGCAAGAATATCCACTCGTACCCATCGCTCAATACCCCGTATGTCTCTTTGTTCGCGCTATGCTTATTCCGATTATGCTGGATCAACGCTGTGTGCCGTCAGTAGGTCACCTCCAAGTAGAAAAGGGACGTACACATAGTAGCGAGAACTGGTCGACATTGTTCTTCCTCATTAGTATCAATTGGCTTGTTAGCTCTGATAACAATGAGATTCGTCTCCAGCCCAGGTTGGTCGCCGTGCCACAGTATATAGTCTACGGCGCAATCTAGTACATTCCCCTCGCTCTGGGACGGGTCCGTCAGATGAATGACCTGCTCATAGCTCCAGAAAATTCTCTGTATTCTTCCCGAAGCCTCGGCCTGCTCTTGATCTGTGAGGCTTGCCAGGACCCTACGCTTGACGGTGGCCAAGACATGGGTTAGAATCGCGTCGACTCGGGGGCGAGTTGGCATAGGATTGTCAGTAGCGGTAGCGGATGTTCCAGTTGGCGCCAAAGCAATGCTGTAATCCTCGAGCAAGGTTAAGAGGTACGCGGGAATCTCGGAAGTGGTGTCAGATGGATCGATGCGCCATATCTTGCTCTTTGGACCGTTTCTCGACGTGATTCCGCAGAAGGCGAGAAACTCTTCTTCAGCTTGGGTGACTTCGTGTTGGCGGGGGCTGTTTCTGTGTGGGAACCACGACAAAAACACGTTCAGACACCCTCGCAGGGTCGGAAGGGTGGTGTACTGTATCATGGTTGCGGCTGATGATAGCTAGCGAATGTGTTGTGTTGGCTGCAAGGCTTCAGCGCAAGAATATTGGGAAAAGCATGTTGGGGTGATAATGAGATAAAAGCTCTAGGAGTGGATGACTCTTCTGCGGCCGGGAGTGTGTTCCCAACGGAGGTCTGTTCCTAGCCAGTGAGTGCTTGTGGAGGAAGGAGTGGCCTCAAGGTTGAGGTTGCCTGCCCCACCATCTGCAAGTAAGACTTTGAAGGCATCATTCTCTCTTCCAGCTCCTTAATCCATTCATCGAACGAATATTGCCTCATGGATTTAGTATACATAGCCCAACCATGACTAGTTGTGCCGACTCTTGTTGAAGGTATTCATCACCATGTTCCGGAGCATCCAGACTGCGAAGCATTGTCCCGGCGTTGTAAGACTCTCTTCTGGCTGGTGTACATGCTCGACAGGGACTTCTTCGCGATTGTGGCCCAAGCTCCATTTGGAACGAGGACATACAGTGAACCCTTTCGCTGAGGGCTATATGGAGGAGAAGGCGCTACGCTGCATGTCAGACTTGCCAAACTGAGTGCTCGTATTCTCACAAGGACCTAAGCTCTTCGCCAAGTAATTGTAGGTGGAACTGATAATTCTAGTGGTCTATAGCGTCGTGTTTAATTCAAGTTCTTTAACCTGATAGGGCCGAGATTGCATCGGATATGCAGGTGGTCTATATATATATACAAGAGCATGAAGCGACCAACGCCGTATTGTTAATAAACAAGCCCAAATCCAATACAAAAGAAAACAAACGAATGTAGATCCTCCTATCCCTCAGGTAAACAACGCGTACGTCCTTCGATTCTCCGGTCCTGATTGGTCAGCTCCTCTGGTTCGACGTCGTGACCATCCCCTAGCCCGACAGAGTCCCCTAACAATCGTCTTCGGCGCCTGGACGGTATGCAGTGTCGACGTCGACTTTGACAAGACTCTCATCAGTGATACATACTCTATCCCCCGCAAATGGCAGAACACTCACGAGACTTGGATGATCTACTAAAGACGCATTTTCACAGCTCATCTCACAGAATCATGCATCTCGTGAAGCAAACTAGCTGATACTTGCCTGCCACCTCCTAGTCCACTGCACAACCCCCAGTACATCCCTCAACTCGCCAATCGCAGAATCCGGCTTTTCGCTCTCACACTCACCCGCACCCCCGTGCCCAAACCGACACCAGCAAACCCTCGCCCCGATGTTCCTCGCAAACCGAATATCGGTAATCGTATCCAACCATAAACCCTCTGCAGCCTCGACACCAGCACCTCTGTAAACCCCTCGGGGTAATCACCGTGTGTACTTTAAAAAGGAGCAAATCGGAATCCAAAGGGCTTTACAGAGGCTTAGAAAAAGTTAAAAGATTTTAAAGGCTTTGGCTGTAGTTTAAATAGTAATTGGTTGCAAGACAGTAGCTTAAACTACTAAGACTAGTTAGAAGTTGGTGTTTTGATACTAGTAAAAAGGCTTTGTTGTGAAGATGTATAGACTCTAGCAGCTGATTGACCGGTCGCAGTGCCGGCCGGCGGCTGGTCCATTGCGATGCGGATCGAGCGAGATTGAGGCCGAAGAAAGCCGGCTTGTAGACCTTAGAGATCTTGGATACACAAAGCAGCCGTGAAGAACTAGATGAGATCCCTATCATTCCTGCATATAGACAAACACAAAATCTTACACCAACACGTAGGGTGGTTAGGTGCACCGTGCGTGAGGTTGACCTGAGTCATGTTGATGGATTTGTGTAGATGAGGCCCCGCTCCGCTGCCGAGAGCTCGGAGCGCCTCCGAGCGTCGGGTCACCGGGACCGAGTTTGTTGTAGGGAATGTTAGCTTGGCTGTTGACTTGTTAGGAGTAATACTCGCCTGACTTCATTATTTGTTGCTCTGTCTCACGTTGCTTACAGATTTAATGGTCTAGGCTGCCAGCTGTTAACGTTGAGGCTCGCGTAACACAATAGTACCTTTTGTTGAAACGTCGGGATCGGGCTCGGATATATATACTCGAGCCGCGTAAACTGCAAGCCACTCATGTTTCAAGCTGTGATAGACTTCCGGGATTCTTGACTGCAGGAATGACAGCCAAGCGCACTTGGTATAAAGTTTAATCATCGGCGGTTGCACGATCTGCTCATAGGCCATCGGCGTCGTACGGTGTAGCCAGAGATAGTCTGTACCACCGGTCCCTTGTACAATGATCGGGTGCTTGCTGAGAGAGAATCAGAGGCAGATGGGGGAATGCCTGCGGACTTCGTTAGGAACCGGGCTACAAATAGAGGCGGTTCTCCCTATGAAGGGGTCTCTACCAGTGCACGATCGTTTCATGAATCGTCAGCCCCAGTGATCGCTGGTTGATTTGCCCAGCCTGGCTTCGGAGTCCGTCTCCAGATCCACAGATCGCCAGCTCGGGCTTATGCGGTTGCTCTGTGCCCCGAAGTATGTATAGGGGGGATAAAGGGACAGGATGCCAATTAGAAGGAAGTCAAAAGCGCAGCAGGTGCAAACGCGGCTGCCAAGACGTGGTTATAGGGCGCCGTTATTGACAAGCATCATCCGAGGCTAGGCTGACCATGTTGGCGGGTTGCCTCGGCAGCAGAGTCTTGACTCTTGACGAACAGCTAAGCGATTCAGGCTAGACTGCTCCGTAGACCGAGTCTCTGACAACAATGCCGAAATGATCGAGTCTTTCTAAGAATCGTCATTATTATCGGAGTGCCCGTGTCTTGCGTCGTGAGAACCATTCTTGGAGGCAGCGATCCATGGTTGTCTCGAACAGTCGTTCTCCAGAGTCCACTCTAGCAGTCCGACCCCACCTGGAGATTTCACGGCGTCCGAGCACTCATCATAGAACCCAGCTCAGGTTATAACTCAAAGCTCTAAGTTGCGTCCCAACGTGGTGGAAGGCGGAGGCAGGTTCCTGGCCAGAGGGGGGAGGTTGGTGGCTGCAGCTAGGGAGGCACACTTGCAGTAGTCTGCGTCGAGGAACACATCCAGACTCTGTCTAGGTACCGTAGACGCTTTGCTTTTGCTACCCCATCCGCGGCCCATTGTGTTGGCACGCTGGGAATGTCGCCTTTTTTCACCTGCGTATGAAACTGTCGCACAGTCGAGATGCCAACAACGGTGCTCTGTAGGAACAAGACAGCTCGCCAGGAGGACCTTGCTCGTGCAACTCGGATAGGACTGTCGCTGGCTGGACTGCACGCTGCTGCCCCTTCCACGCAACCTGCCGAAAAAGCAATTCCCAGCCGGATGATGAAAAATAAAAAAACTCAAAGTCAACAGGGAACATCAGAGAAGACACAGGATAAAGAAAGTCTGAGCAAAAAGACCATGGGCTATATTTATCAGTAGGGTCCGCTAGGTAGCAGTCTGAGCTCAAGGTTGTGTATGTGCTCCGTAGGGAAGAGCCCTCCACCTCCTTTTTCTCTCCATCCAGATCGGCGCCCGCGCCCACGAACGTCTCTTCTCCTCCTCCACCACCACTTTCTCGCCCCCTCCGCCCTTATCTCTGCGGCTGTCCTATCCTTTTCGTCGCGTTAATATTTTTACTCTCTCCTTTCAAGCTGTCGCCTACCTTGCAGAACTTCAGTCCCCAGTTGCCAGCTCGACTGCGCGATCCCGTCGCAAATCCGCACACTAATGCTAGTCCTGTCCGTTCTTGTCGCCCCTGATCGCTGAATTTCTCTCGAACCTCTTCCCTCCCCTCAGCCCGGTCGTTGCCTTGCCGGGCCGCTCGACTCATCTAGAATTGGCCTCCGACTCAATGTTGTGACGAAGCCCACGACTTTCCTTGAACGATTCATGATCTCAACCCCGCAGAACCGAACCGACCATTTCACCTCAACATGCCCTTTTCCACTTCCTCTTCCACCGCCGAGACGTCCACCACCCCGCTCGCAGACTACTTCTGGATCGCCGGTGTTGACGGCTCGGAGATTCTCGACACTTTCCGCAAACTAGGCGATGAATACCGAATTGCCAACACTACCTCGCCCGGTCCCGCGGTCACCGATATCATCGAAGAAGATGCCGACGCCGAAGATGCCCACGATCGCTTCGATGGGCTGCTTTCCCGAAGCTCCTCCGTCATCGGCCCCCGAGGCTCATTCCAACGTCTTTCCTTTCGCTCCGAAGACTCAGAACCCAATGCCAATGGAAATGCCAACGGCACACACAGCAACCGCAGCAGCATGACAATCAAGGGGGGTAACGGCGGTGCTGCTCCGTCCCCGCGGGCATCTCAATTTATAGGCCTGGAGGATTTCGACTTTGACAAAGCTTTAGTCAAGTTTGCCTCGGAAAGAGAGACGTTTCTGACGGACCTGAGTCTTAGCGCGGGCGCGATTACCCCTGCATCTCGACCTCGGTCCAGATTACGCACGCAGAAGATAGTGTCCGAGGAGCCACACCAGTCCGGATTGCTTCGATCGAGCATTGGAAGCGTGCGACGACACATGTCTTTTCGCGATATGAACAGTATGAAGAGGCAGCCGTCAGTTGCCCGTCAAGGTACGTCTACTAAATGGATAGTCTGCGTAAAATGTGCTAAGCGTATGCAGCATCCATTCGAACTTCGCGACGTCTCAGCAACTACAATTCGGTCATTCCAGCACCTCAGCCGTTGGAGATCTCCCCCACCATGCATCCTCTGAAGCGAAGATTCGAACCCGTTCTCCTTGACCGCTACCCTCCGAAAGGAATGCCCGAAGACCTCAAGCAACGCGCCAACTTCCCCGACTACGTTCCTATGTTTGCTTTCCCGAACGATGTCAACATCGTTTCGTCAGATCAGAGACCGCGGTCGACCTGGCATGGCTTCGTGATGACGAGCGATAACGGCTCACGCCTGCACGGTATCTGCGCCATTGTCTGGATTCCCCTGAATCATGAAGCAGCGGACCAGTTAGAGAAGTGTTGCGAGGAATGGCGAAAAGATAACATGACGGATGAAGAGCGTGAATTGGCAGCAAGCTTGGGAGAACGGCTGGCCCAGGAGCGAGCCAAGCTCTCCCGACTTCTGGCTCAGCTTCCCACCGTACCCTCCGGATCAGAGTCCAGAGAACAATTGGAGGACGAAATCAGCGCAGTCGAGGAGAAGATTGGGCTGATGACCGATCTCTTGCGCCCGGTGCGTCACGGAGCGGCATCCAAGATCGAGGGACTGACTGATGGCGATACTGGGTTTTGGATCCCCCGTGCCTATGGTATTCTGGGACGGGAGGAAAACATGACCAGCTTCTGGAAGGAATGGTTGAAGGCGGTCATTGTTCCCATGACCGAGAACAACGTTCAACGCGTCCCCCCAGCTTCTCCTCGAATGGGTTCCTGGCAGCCCCTGGAGCGATATGTGATGAACCTCTGCACGGAGGCGTTTGCTCCCAACACTTCTAAAACTCAAGTGGAGCTGGCTGTGCGTGACTTGCGGATGTTCGCTCGCAAGGAAGCCACCAATGAGCTACCCGGATCTCGGAATACGGATATCTATGCCTTGTTCCGGACACTGTCGCTGTCGAACATCATGATACTCTTCGAATATGCTCTGACTGAATCTCGAATCATTTTTCTGTCCTCGCATACGTCGATGCTGTATCTTGCCACCCGCGCCCTGGTGGACCTTTTATTCCCAATTCCCTGGTCCGGTGTGCTGATTCCTATTCTCCCTGCGCGATTGATCCAAGCCCTGGAGGCGCCCTGCCCATACATTGTCGGTATCGAACGGCGGTATGAAAAGGTTGAGCTACCTTCTGATGATTTTGTCTTGGTCGATCTTGATCAAGATATCATTGAGAGCACGGTCAAGCCAACCCCGCTCCCCCGTCACCAGCGGAGAAAGCTTCAATCTTTGCTGCAACTCGCTGCTCCTCATCATAGTCGGTTCGGAGTGCCAACTGGACCGCCTGCGTACGCGATTGAGACATTCCCATTTGACGCGTTCATGTCGGAGAATTCCTCTATCTACTCTTCCAAAGCACAGTCGACGCAACTATCTAAGTACGTCAGTCTTAACTCCAACGCTTTTGGTCAGACTGCTGTGTCCCCGAACTCAAACCCGCCACTCATCTTCAATGCTTTCCTGCATGCGCGTAACGAACAAGTACCGTCGCGAGGATACTCCTCTAAAAGCTCAGACCGACCGGGAACCGGGTCGACCTTCAAACCTGGATCTCCTCCCTCACCAAGGGACAGTTCGCCCATCTCTGGTCACTTCCCGCCGCCGCCGGCGACTTCGCGCAACGACTCGGGAATGGCGCTTCAAGCATCCCTTCGCGAGAAGCGATCTGGTCACTTTGACGCCGCGTCTCGACGTAGCTCTTCTTTTGGAATGGACCCCCGCCAGGTTCCTAGGCGGCCTAGTGCACCTTTCCTCGGCCACGCACCGAACCTGTCCGTCAGCACTTTAAACACCGACTTCCAGTCCACATATGCCCCCTCGGTGTATGCACAGTCTACCGTGGCCGCCTCCACCATCGTTCCTCAGCCTGCAATCCAGCCAATCCATAATAACGACGGAACGTCCTGGGTAGAGGGCCATTGCCTGCAGCTTCAACCGTGGGATGACAAGGCAGTGTGCACGATCTGTGACGAACGAGCAGACGAGAACATGTACAAGTGCGTATCGTGTAAAACACAGGTGCACAACCGATGCGCTCACCAGATCTGCATTGTCTGCCCTGTAGCATTCTACCCGGAGCAGGTGCGGGCTGCGTTCGTCCGTTGCTTCGCCAGCTTGTTCTACACATACAAGAAGTATCTCAAACCCGCGAGTGGAGACAAGAAGAAAGCGGGCCTTACATACAGCTTTGACATGGATGCATTCTGCAAGAGTTTGCCTAGTGAGCATGCTGAGTACATTGGTGTTTTATCACAGACTCAAGGTGAGATGATTCCGTTTGTGTCTGTAAAGCTGTGCTGATGTAGTTAGGTTTCAACGAGTTTATCAGTGACCGGGAGCGGGTCAACCCCAAAGCAAGGGACCCAAGAATAACGCTGTTTGACGAGATTGTCTTGTCGAAGCGGAACCGGGGCCGGTCATCCATCTTCTCCGGCCGATCCACGACAGACTTTCTGTCTGATACCTCGAACCATCTCTGGAGAACGGCTAGTGCGGCCTCATTTGCCGCGGGCAGGACGCAGCAGAGTATCTCCGGGGACTACACCCGAGTCGTCACCCGAGGTCTGTAGCACCTCGTGCCTTGTGATTGTGTAATGATCTGACTTTGAATAGCGCCCGCGAAGCTCGATGCTAGTCTCATGAAAGAACCCCGCATGATCCACGGCACGCCCCGGGTGTCAAAGACGGCTAACAATGCCCGACGCAAGCCCCTTCCCAAGCTCATGAACGGCCTCTCGATTACACCTCCCTAGAGTTTTGGACGATGGTTGGTGGAGTGTGTCATCCCGACAGTATCACCTTGGGATCATATCACCCCGCCACGCGTCCTCTATCTGAGAATTCCAGACCAATTGCGGGTCAGTCGCTTCGCGCGCTGCAATACGATGACAAAGCCTTATGTCCTTGAGTGGTGGCTTGGTCGATCTGAAACACTCACTACCCTGTTTTCGTCAACTGCGGCATCTTCTGTATTGACTGCAGAGTGTCTGACGTCAAACACCACATAAAAGTTCTTAGACTCGCGGGCGGGACACCTTCGTTTATCCTTCTGGGGTACATTTACGTACTTGTTGTTCTTGGGCTGTCACGAGAGACCTGTAGCCCTGCAGGACAAGCGGAGGCAGCTTCAAGCTCCTTGATCGACATCTGCAGCTGATGGTCTCATGAGCTTTCGCTATGACTTGCTTTTGTCATTCGTCCACCCCTACAGTTCCTATCCCTGTACAGTTATTGGCACATACATGCGTTATAGACATACTAATCACCCGTTATGGTACGGGAGCGGGCTTTGAGGATTTTTGCAGGATAGGCTGTGTATCTTGTTATTTGGCTGTTGGATCTGATTGCTTGTTTTTCCTTCTTATACCCTTGATACATCTCTTGTTGCTGAGACGTCAATTCACATTCAGATTCTCTGTTATGACGGTATAGAGTGAGCTCAGAGACGGAAGTCGAGGCCAGGGCAAGCCAGCTCCGCCACTGGGCTGTTCCATGCATAGCGTAGCGTAGTCAGCACGGTTCCTGATCGCTTGCGGACGAGACCGACGGACAATTAGGGGCGAGGTTGCAGGTGGGTATCGATGGGATTTTCCTCGTATCATGCGTCTTCGATTTGGCTATACGTACCCTAGAGCAGCAGTGTCTTAGAGGATCATGTTGATTGTTGCTGGTTCTGGTCGCATTGCTCCAAGTCGACGTGACCTTGCGGTACAGTCTGCAGGCCTCCGTGTCAACACTTCAGCGCCGGCAACAGTCGATCGTTATCGCCCTATTTATCCATTTTATCCTGTCGTACCCTGGCCCTAGCCCTTTTCGACTCTTTTGTCTGTATCAGACAGAGTATAGAACACGCCCGCGTGATTGGCGGAAGAACTGGCTCCGCGGCAGGCCGGGGAAATTTGGCCGTCGGGCCCAGAAAAGTCCCTCCAAGAGCAGCAGAGCTGGCGCCCACTGCACCACCTCCCCGGATCCATCGATCTCCATCCAGGCCTCATCTGCAGCACCAAGTGAGAGCCGACTCGCGGGATCTGAGAAATGCCCCTCCCCGTGCCCTTCTGGTCTCCTGCTGCCAGTCGCCTCTCTCTCGCCGTCGCCTTCGTCTCGGACTAGTCCCGGTCGGCGCGCTCTCTTATCCTGATCCGTCCTCCCCATTAATATTCCTCAGCCTGGATTATTATTACTTGACCGATTACTGCTGTGAGTCTGACCCTCTTCCTTCATATACCTACCCCCTTCGATCTGGTCACTTGGGTTTGCTTTTTGTACTGACTGACTCTGGAAGGGAATTCGGTTTCCGCTGCTTGATTGATCATCGATGCGACTACTCGCCTCGGGCTCCAAATTATCCGTCCTCTTAGATCGCTGCCTTGCTCCCCGTATCTGACACTGCCACTGGCACTGGTCCTGACACCGACGTCTTGCCGGCCCGCTGCGACCCCTTATTACCCTGCGACTCCTGCGACCCAAGCATGCCGTGAAAGATGATGCAAACCGCCCTCCACCATCAACCTGTGGCCACCACCCTCCGAGCCGACTCGCCCGTCACCGCCGCGTCGACGACTCTCAAAGGAACGTCCGCCTCCGCGGTCCTCCCGTTCCCTCAAAAGCAGGCGCTGCCGCAGGAGCCTGCTGGGACCGTCGTCACAATCTACAGGCCCGGGCAGGAAGCCATCGTGCAGGTCGTTGCGGATATTCTGGGGAAGCCATGGACGACGGAGACGTCGCTCTCGACATTGGGGCGCGGAAGTAGCGCGGTGGTCGTGGGGATTCGCGCGGCGGATCTCTCGAGGGACTTGGAGGGGTGCTGCGACAAGTCGGCGTGCATTCTGGTTAATCTGCACTGTGTGGACGACGGGTCGTTCCCTGGCGAAGAGCTCACAGAAGCGTGCGACTACGAGTTTCTATATTCGCTGCGGAGCCCGTTCTTCCGCCGTGACCTGACGCGGTTTCTCTCGTTGATTCTCGGCCAGACCCGGCCGCATGAGGATTTGAAGACGAAGGGCCGGACGAACTTTATCTCGACGACTTTCCCGGATGTGCATGCCGCGCTGCCGAATCTGGATATTCTCTCGGTGGGCTCGGATGCTGTTGAGATCCGCGTGGATCTGCTGGTGGATCCGGAGCCGGTGCCCCAGGCCCAGGATCAGGGACAGCTGAGGGTGCCGAGCTTGCGATATGTCGGGCAGCAGTTGATGTTGTTGCGGCAGCATACAGAGTTGCCGATCATCTTTACAACGCGGTGCACGAAAGAGAACGGGAAGTTCCCCATGGACAACCCTGCGTTGTTCTACCGCTATCTCCGGCGGGCAATCCAGTGGGGCGTGGAGTACATTGACGTGGAGCTGTGGCTCCCAGAAGATATCCGGCGCAAGCTGGCCGAGGTCAAAGGGAACAGCGTGATTATGTCTGCGTTCCATGACTTTTCAGGCGAGTGGAAGTGGGCGTCGGCCGAGGCGCCGCGCATATTCAAAGAGAGTGCCCAGTACGCGGACATTGTCAAGATGATTGCGATGGTGGACAGCGTCGAGGCAAATTACGAGCTCGAGTACTTCCGCTCCACGATCAAGCAGACATACGGGACGTATCCGCTGCTCTCGGCGGTCAACATGGGCCAGCTAGGGCAGCTATCGCGTGCGCTGAATACTGTATTCTCGCCTATCACACACCCTCTACTTCCTATGATTGCGGCACCGGGCCAGTTGACAGCCGCGGAGATCAACGAGGCGCTGCATATCATGGGGCAGCTGCCGAAGCGAGATCTCTACGCCATCGGCTCGTTCCGCGCGACGCCCCAGTCCATGTTCATGGAAAAGTGCTTCAACGAGCTTAGCCTACCGCACACTCTGACCACCATCGACCGAGGGCCAGCGGGCTCGCTGGAGCGCGTCCTCACGCAGCCCAATTTTGGCGGCGCGGCATTGCACCCACCACTCAGCGGCACCTCGCATCTGCCTGCCATCAGCGACGCCGCACGGGCAATCGGCCTCGTAGATACGATCGTGGCCACGAGCCCAGGATCCCTGGTCGGCGAGAACGCCACGTGGAAGGGCATCCGCGCAACCCTAACCCGCGACTATGTCCCGTCGGCATACCGCGGCCGCGCAGCCATCATCCTGGCCGGGTCGGAAAGCGAAGCCTCGGCCAGCATCTTCGCGCTACGCAGTCTAGGCGTGGGCGCCATCTACACGGTCGGCTTCCGCGCCGCAGGGCCCCTGGCCGAAGGGCTGGAGCCGTTTACATCGATCCAGTCGGTCAAGTTAGTAGAGCAGCCGTTTGTGATTGTGTCGGCGCTGCCGCCCGAGAAGTCGCTCCTGGTGCAGCCGCTGCTGCGGCACTATCGCAGCACGGGGCGGGCGTCGCCACGGTCGACCAGGGGCAAGGTGTACCTGGACCTGACGCGGGGCGAGCGCACGGGGGACCCGGTTAGCGTGGCAGAGAGATCGGGGTGGACGGCGTATGGGATTGAGGAGGTGAATGCGTGGACGACGGTGGAGATGCTGCGGCTGCTGGTGGGCCAGAACGTGCCGTTTGATTTTGTGCGCATGGCGTCGTATAGTCTCGTTTAGCTTAGCTGGTGAAGCAGGAGCAGGAGTAGTTCAATCTATGCAGCGTGCTCGGACGCTGGTCCGTTCTGCCTTTGGGAAAAACCCGGCTGTGACCATCCCCGCATCGGTTGCAAGTCCGTGGCTAGCGCGCCTCTAGGCTGCTTGTGCTTAGCCTGCGCTGTAGGATCATTTGATGCATGCTGGGGTCCGGGGCTCCACGTTTCCAATATAACCGCCCTCCACCTGCTCAGCGCTCTCCGCTTTGTCTGCGTTGCTTTTTGTCCCCGAGCTCTGTCTTCTGCGTGCTGTATGTGATGTCGCGCCCAACGGTCAGCATCGACCGGCTGACGCCGCGCCGGGCCACCGCTGAGCCCCGAGAGTCGATGAACTGCAAGTCCTGCAGGAAGCGAAAGGTTCTTTTTTCTTTTCTTTTTCGCTGCGTATCGTCTGCTCCGGGCGGCTAATCCTCGGCTTTCCGTCTCCAGATCAAATGCAACCGCCTTCGTCCCAGCTGCGAAGCATGCAAGGTTTTCCAGTGTCCCTGCATCTACGGTGCTGCTGCCTGCCTACCTTTTCTTTTTTTCTCGCTCTTTTCGCTAATACACGATTGCAGACGCCGTGCCCAAAAAGCGAGGCCCTAAAACGGACGTCCTGGAAGCGCTGCTCAAACGCGTCGACGGGCTCGAGAAGCGCCTCCAGGATGACGGCTCGCATCCGCTCTCGCCTGCCTCGCCCGTGAAGCCTGATCTCCCGGTCCCGCTGCCCTCGAGTCATTCGATATCGCATTCGCAGTCGCAGTCGCATGTCTCGCACTCGCAGTCCCATCCTGCGGCTTTCCCGCTTGCGCCGCCTCCTCCTCCTGCAGGTGCCCCGGGGGCGTACACGCAGGGCCATCATGCCACCGCCCACGGCCATCCTCTACCCGGTCGCGTCCCGGATGGGATGCTGGATGCGTACTTTGCGCGACTGCACGGCAAGCCGTTTTTCATTCTCGATGAGGCGGCGACGAGACAGAGGCATGCGAGTGGGCAGTTGCCGGTTTCGCTGTCCATGGCTGTTTATGCGTTGACGTTGCGGTAGGCTACTTCAGTTCTTCCAGTTCAAGTTGGGATGCCGTGGCTAACAAACAGCAACAGCTATACCACGGTGAATCCGCCCCCCGGCAGTTTGGAGTATGCCCGGCAGGCCCGGCGCATGGTTGATATCGATCAGCCCTCCATTGAGAACCTGCAGACTCTTCTGCTGCTCTCTCTGACCTTCTACGCCCATGGCTGTGGGAAGAAGGCGTATATGACGCTGGGTATGTGCTCTCTACTCGGCATGGTGATGTTTGTTATGTATCAACTAATATAGGTCCCCAGGGAACGCCGTCTCAATGGTTCTAGCTCTGGATCTCTATCGCGAATCCCCAAGTAC
>RHLP01000770.1:0-21161 GCA_003719405.1 Aspergillus incahuasiensis
CTTATATTTTTTTTAAAAATAGTTATTATTTATAGTAGGATATAGCTTATAGAAAATAACTAGATCTATATAAGAAATTAAAAGATTTTTAAGGCCTATAAAAAATTTTTTAATAAGGTATATATTATATAACCTATAAACCCTGCACTTATATAATAAATGCTTACCTGAGTGTTTTTATTACTATGTGTCACCTAATCCCTGGATCTGTGCCTCTGGAGTGGCATGGCCCCCAACGCTTATATGCAGCTATGTTGAGAAGTAATAGGACTGAACATACGGAGTACTACCCTATCCTCATAACAGTCTCAATCTTACTCCCAATTGACACATCATCTGGTCAGACACTACTAAGCAACCCGGCCCTCTCGAACTGAAACAACGTCGTGCCATTTGTCCAGCTCTCCGAGGTTGAGCGCAGCATACTACTCCTACTCCGTATCTGATTCAGGCCATGGGCAACAAAGAAGCGGAGAGAATGTGGTCTACCAATGACCAGACCCAAGATGCTCAAAGTGCGACTAAGCCGTGAATAAGGCAGGGATTGACCCCCGATGTGTAACTACTATAGTAACTACTCCGTACCCACCCCCTCTACACGCAAGGAGGATTTGTAATTCTCAGGCTCCGATGAGTGGCTTCATTACGGCTGCATTACCTCATACATTAGGGCGTTTGGGCTTATCGGGGCCCTCGAGCAAGACAACCAAAGACGAGCCTTGGATTCATCTACTTTGCGCATTAGCGTCGCCAGAAAACGTCCGAGCGGAGAGCTTTCACCACTTTGGTTGCGGGGCTGTTATCCTGCAGGCCTCTCTATACGAGGCATATGCGGACTTGCGGAGTACCTGGGCCTGGTCACTAGAATTATATAGCTCTTCGACATCCCGCAAATCGCATGGAGTCAGTGTAACGACCACGACCATGGCCCTCTCAGTCTACGCCCCGCCAGCGCTAGCAGGCGTGCTCTCACACATTGTCTACTTCAAGCAGGGAGAACACCATCTCTACGGCCTCTTTTACCTCAAGCTCCTCTTCACGACCATCCCCGTAGCGACATTGCTCCTCTCGCGCGCCCAAGAAACCGCCTGGACCACCGCACTACCCATTGTTCTCAAACACATAGCCTCTTACCTCTCTGGACTCTACGCCAGCATCGTGCTCTACCGCCTCTTCTTCCACCCCTTGAACAAATTCCCCGGCCCCGTTCCCGCCCGCCTCTCTTCAGCATGGATCTCAGGTCAACTCAAGAACAACAATATGCACACTACGCTCCTCAACTTACACCGGCAGTACGGGTCCATTATACGCATTGGCTCGAACGACCTCTCAATTGCGCACCCTGACGCCCTAGAAACCGTCTACGGCACTCACACTCGTTGTACGAAGGGTCCGATGTACGAGCTCTCCAGCCCCGCAACAGCGCTGCAGCTCATGCGCAGCAATGAAGAACACCATCTACGCCGTCGGGTCTGGAGCGGCGCATTTAGTGACCGGCTCCTGCGAGGCTATGAGCTCCGCGTCCGGAAATACCGCCAACAATTGCTCGACCGGATCAACGAAATGATTGACAAAGGCGAAAACATCGAAATCACCAAGTGGTTCAATCTGTACTCGTTTGACGCGATGGGCGACCTGTCTTTTGGCCAGGGTTTCGAGAGTCTGGAAAGCGGGGAGGACCACTGGGCGATCAAGCTGCTGATGGCGACGCAGGACGCTGTTGGGTGGAACTTGCCGGCGTGGGTGTTTGTCCTGATCGCTGCAATCCCCGGTATCATGGGGGACTTTTGGAAGTTCCTCGACTTCTGTGGTGACCGGTTGATGGAGAGGTCCAGGGTACGCACATAACATAACATACCTGCCAACTCCAACTAATCCTTGCCTGCTAACCGACGCAGAACGACCCCGAAATCCCCGACGTCAGCTCATCACTGCTCGCCCCCCTGAAAGGGAAAGACGTGTCCGCTCTCACAGCCGACGAGAAGAATCTGCTCTACGGCGATGCACGCCTGATTGTCATCGCAGGAAGGTACATACTCATCACCCACATCCTTCATTCATTCAAGGGGCCATCTAGGTAACAGGACCACACTACCAGCGACACAACAGCCGGAACCCTCTCAACAGTCTTCTATGAACTCGTCCGGCACCCAGAGCACATCGCCAAAATCCGCGCCGAGCTCGAGCCCTACTACGCGGAGAACGACAACCCCAAGAAGACCGAGTTTCTGCACTCCAAGATCGCCCACCTAGACCACCTCAACGGCGTCATCAACGAAGCGCTCAGACTTTACCCGGCCGTTCCGTCCTCGCTGCAACGCAAGACACCCCCCGAGGGGATCGTCGTTGATAGAACGCACATCCCGGGCGATATGCACGTCTGGTGTCCGCTGTATACAATCGGACGGTGTAGGCTTCCCACCCACACTCCCTTCCAATCATTACATGACCGGAAAAGAAGTCCAAGCAGACACTGACACTGCAACAACAGCCGAACTAGCCTACGTCGACCCCGAAGAATTCATCCCGGAGCGCTGGTACAGCAAGCCCGAGCTAATCCGGCACAAGGGCGCCTTTGCGCCGTTCAGTCTTGGTGCGTCCCCCATCTCAAACCCCAACTCTCTCTCTCCCCTTCCATTCCCACAAGTTCACATTGCCTCAATCAAACCAAGTACTAATAATTGATTGCCAGGCCACTACAACTGCATCGGCCGCCCCCTTGCGCTCATGAACCTCCGCGTGACGCTCGCGCAGCTCCTCATGGAATACGACTTCGCGCTCGCGCCGGGCGAAGACGGGAGCCGGTTCCTGGGCGACGTGAAGGATAACTTTGTTATTTACTTTGGGAAGCTGGATTTGGCTTTTACGAAGAGGGATGTTTGATGTTGGCTTGGCCTGGTCTGGTGTGCCTAAGACTTGGCTATGGCTATACCTAGATTGTATGAGATTGATATATAAGGGAGGTAAGTAATTGCAATGCTGATCTATGATATCCTGTTCGCATACATTCTTTTCTCCTGCCTTTCTCTGAAATGTGAATCTCGTCGACCCTCGAATTCGAGTCGGCAACGATGGGCAACGAGAAGTCTCTGGACAAAATCTAGCCGTAGGCTCTCTCTCTCTCCTGTGTAAATAAACCTGGGATGGCTATAAATTATCGATGCTGCTCAGCTCATATGACATGACATACAGTATCCACGTCTGCACTGCAGGGCGCATGCATGCAGTGCAGTATCCCTGTATACGGATACGCAGCCCAATCCGAATACATAGTACAGTGGCCAACGGACCCTGCAGCTACTAAGGTAGACAAGCCCGCGCGCGTCCATACTCCCCCCTAACCAGCAAGCCCCAGCTAGACATTTCCTCCCGCGGTATAGAGTTTCTGTGCAGCTACTGTATGCGTAACGGTATCCGTGTCCGTATTCGTAATAGTCCGAGTGTGGGTATATAGATAGGCATGACTGGCATGGCTGTAGTTACCGAGGTATATCTACGTATGTTTGTTGGCAACCCGTCATTAAAACGTGAAGGTCACATTATTAGAGCCCGGTTCGGAAGGAGCAGAGTAGCAATAGCAGCGCTCTATTAGGGAAGGAATGCTTGCTTATTGATACCTTGCGCACTTGGAGTGAGCTGGAGCTAGACACAATGCTCCGGGGCCCGGTCAGGAATGAGTCATTGCGAGAAACATGTATTATAGCGTATCTGCTGTCCGCTGAGGAAAGTCTGCTGTATATACATCTGCATGATAACTCTATGGACGACTAGCGTAACAGGACTCGTGCAATGTACCGTATGGTCAACATCATGAGTTCCACTTGCTTTCCCTCTCATTCAATGCCTCCCTCTGCTTCTCAGATACGGAAGACTCCTTCATGGCCTCTTTCACAAGCCAAAGGCTGACATCCTGTACATCCTTTCCAACGCGCCAACTCCCGAGAACGACTCCCTTGTCAGCTAGGATCTCACTAGCTCGTTCCCAGCGTCTTCGCCACAGTTCCTCCCTTTTATTAGGTAGAGGCGCACGAGGCGGGGCGGTTGAGTTCATCGATGACGCTCGAGAAGGTGGTGGAGAGTCTGGATTGCTAGTGCTAGCTCGATTGAGAGAGATGTTTGACGCAGGGGATCGGAGAGTGCCAGGTCCGCCGGGGTATGGGTTGGTGCGGCCTGGGGAAGATGATCGTGATGAGGGAGTTGAGGAACCAGAGAACCGCGGTTGCCATTCAGAAACTGGACGATTCGTGCTTGTGCTTACTTGCGAAGCTCCGGTATTGGACCGGCGAGGGGGTGGAGGGGGCGGTGCTGGCTTTGAAATTCCCGCTCCATCACCACCAAATTCTTGCAACCCAGCAACGCGGTTGTGGGTTGGTGCTGGGCCTCGATTTACGCTAGAGTCGCTTACATCTCCAAGGGACGGGCGACGTTCAGATGCAATTCCACCGATGGATGCCGGATTGGTGCGCCTTGGTAAGGGTGGCACGGGCTTCCGCTTAATAGCTTCTCTTGACGGCAAATCGGTGGTATTTGTTACCGAACGGAGAGAAGACGGCTTCGAAGGTACACTCGGAGGAGTTCGTGAGTTGATAGGCTTTTCGGGTTCATCAGAGAGGTCGATCAAGTCCTCGGTTATAGCGGGGCTAGTCTCTGGAACCGGTGCTGAGGACGTACGCGGCGGTCGTGGTGGTAGTGTAGGCCGCTTAGGCACGGAGTCAGAGTGATCAGGCAGCTCGGGAATGCTGCTGGGGCGAGAGCTGGGACGAGATGGTGTGTTCTCCAGGTAGTTGAAGGACTTCTCAAAAAAGTTCGTCCGCTCTGGTGTCGTCACATCACGAATGAACACGCCGATAATCCTTCCTGGATTCATTATCACCAAGTCGGTGTAAACTTCTAGGTCAGACTCCCCACTGTCGCCGACAAGGATAAACTTCCGGTCAGGGAAGTCTTGCAGGATTTGCTCCAGGTTTCCCTTCTTCCGCTCCAACGTCGGTTCAAATATGCCCTGGAATAAGCCACTGTATTGCTTGAGATGGAAGGACCCAGGCGGAAGCCCAACCATCTTGAAGAAACGATCCAACAACGGGTATAGTTGCCACGGAGAGTTGGAAACGTAGTGTATTTGTACACCTGCTTTCACCAGTGCGTTATACCAATCTGTAACGCCCTCGATGGTCAGGTCTGACAGCTCCCGGGCGAATATATTCCGACACATTTCCTTCGCTCCACTTGCAATTGCCGAGTGCTTCACAGTGTCATCGATATCACTGATCAGACTAACACCAGATGGTTCGATTATCTGGATGTTCTTCACAGCGGAGAGTTCCTCTGATGCGAGGACGCGGACATGGGTGGGAACGAAAGAGAGCGAGGCTCTGATAGAGAAATGGCCCGAGTCGTTGGTCATAACGTTCCTCGACTGGCTATTTTCATCGTTGAAGAAGAAGACCGTCACCGCCATGCCGGCCATCGGGTTCGACAAGAAAGGTTTTATCCGCTCCACGAGATGCCCGTTGGCGACGGAAAGCTCATCCTTGCTAAGCTGCGTAGAGGAAGACTGGGCTGATGAGCTTGTTGGCGTTCGTTGCGCAAGGCGTCCGGTATCTTCGTCAAGCCCCTCTGAGGCGGCCTTGAGGTCCATTTCATTGCGCTTGTCCGCACTCTTGATAATAAACTGAGCCTCCGAATCAACAATCTCCTCCTCCCTCTTCTCCGTTACACGCGGTATGCGATCATCGTCCTGAGTCCCATCGAGACCAGTCTCACTGTTTACAGGCGCAGGAACACCACTCAATCGCCTCGCCAGAGCAACGACCAGCCGCTGCTTCCTGGTCATCGGCCCCCGATACGGCGCATACACCCAGCCGCGAACATCAACAGCAACAACAGCATCCTCATCATCAAACCGATCCCACTCCTCCTCGCGCTCCCTCGTCCCATCATACCCCCTATATTCGTCGATCGAATCCAGCGACTCGCGCCTTCGCATCTTCTGCGCCGCAATCCGATCTTGGTCCAGCCGTCTCGCATAACTCGGAAAGATAACCATCTCCTCATCGCCCGACCTCGCAATCTCAACATCCGGAAACGCACCGGGCGTATTCATATACTCGTCAGTCAGATCGCGCGACGCATTTCGCTGAGCCGTCCACGACGCCGCATACGTCTGCCGCAACTCATTCGCCGCCTTGATGTACTCAAAGACCTTCTTCCTCCGCGCACCCCTCTCCCGCCCGTTATTGTATCCGTAGCCACTACTCCATGTCGAGGACGAAGACGATCCGTAGTCCGACATCGAGATGGCCCTCTTCCCTGCTCCTCCAGCTCCAGGCGCTTCCGCCTTCCCCGCCGCGTGCGCTGCTTTCTCAAACGGCACCAGCAGGCCTCCAACAAGCCCGCTCACGCCCCGGCGCCGCCGTCTCCGTCGGAAGAGTTCTGTAAGGCCGGCTTTCCCTGCCCGCGATCGTTTCTCGAGCCGTGCCTGGTGTCGAAGGAGCGCTCGGTAGACTCTCGCTTGCGCCCGGTGTCGAACCGCGGGGATAGTCTCGTGGCGGAAATTCCAGAGGCGTAGCTGTGCTCGGCGGCCGGCGTGGGGTCCGAAGATGAGGCGGAGGATTTGGGAGAGTTTGCCTTTCGGTTTCTGGCTTGGGAAGCGACGAGGGTGAGGGAAGGGCTGGCGCGGCACTGGCCACTTCACGGAGTTAGGCGGCGGGCGCCAGCGACGGAGAAACGATTTCGGAGCCAGATTCGGGGAGATTTGGGATGGGTACGAGATATGTAGTCAATGCTCTGGTGTCTCCTGGAGTGATCTAGGTTTTCAAGGGTGGTTAGCGTAGCTTCAAGGTTGGTGCTTGTTCGCGCCCGAGACAAATTCAAGGCAACAGCGGCTGAGGCGCCACAAACCTCGACAAGTCCTGCTCGGAGATTCAGATGCCGCAAATATCCGACTATTCAAGTTAATGCTAACGTTATGAGTAGCAGACACTGGAACTGGGTGCCTCGATTGCTTAGGTTGGTTGCTGGTAAGATTGTGGGGAAGAACTGAGATTCGAGATCGGTGACGTTTTCGGATCGGTATTTCTTAGTGGTGTCTAAACAGCAAAAATATATATATTGACCACGTCCACCAGCAATCTGCTAAAGGACTCCAAAAGTTTGATTTTTGATCTGGGAAGGGTAGCTAGTCGCTAGCTGTGATCATGAATAGACTAAAAACATGAACTTTTGGACATGGTCGAAGAGCGCGCTGGTTGACTTGCTGCAATGCATATTTGACCATGAACTATTACTATGCTACATGAATGCTGATAAATGGAATAACCTTCACCCACCAACGGCATCATCACTAAGAGCCTCCCTCTTCGCTTGCTTTTCGGGTAGAGGGGATGCCGTGCGTTTCCTGGGCACGCCCGCCGATGCTTTGGAGCCATGGCCCTCTAGAACATGATAGTCATTTAGGCGCGAGAATCGCTGAGACCTGCCAAGAAGACGCGACAATTCCAACTCCGCAACCTTTTTGTTCACCTTCACTTTCCCGTTGCCTACTTCTATCTTCTCCATGTGCTCTACGATCCAAGGCAGCGCGGCGGACGTACTGTTGGCCTCCATCCAACGATTAAACGTGTGGTCTTGGAAAAGAAGCCAAACTTTCTGCCGTTCCTTCTGGCCAACGCGATGAATGCTGCCAATGGCTTCAAAAAGTCTCTGCAAATCCAGGGGTGGCTCCATGACGACCATACGTGAGCAGACTTTGTGAAGATTGAGCGCCTCCGCCTTGCAGTTGAAGTTGGTAAGAAGGATCTGACAGCGGCTCTTTGATGACAAAAAAGGTTTGATGGCCTCCCTGCGATCCTTAGTCTTCATGGACGGTGAGAACCACACAGTAACAAACGGTATCGCCAGTGAGTTGAGGAACATCTCTGTCATCCAAAGTACTGGTTGCCAGTTGACGATGATCATAAACTGGGAACGAGGTTTTGCCGTCAAGTCAAAAGCACGTTCGTCTTGCAAGATTTTGAAAAGATATCGCAGTTTGGGGGCCTCCGTCGCCAGATAGCATGCTTGTAGGAGAGGGCTGGTGGGCATTGGCACGGCTGGGTCTAGGGTTGTGCTAGCGTAGTACAACGCGAAACCTCGATCCTCCTTCTTAGCGTTCTCACCTAATTTTTCGATTAGGTCGTGTTGCGCGTTGATCCGTGAAATAAATTGGTCGAGTCTTGTGGAAAAGGCTAATAGGCAGAGACGACGCAAGGTACATCTATGCAAATGGCTTCCATCGGTGGGTTTAGCCGTACTAGGCTGAAAATCCGGGATCAACATTGCATACCGCTTGTCGTGCTTTGTTCGTATTCGTTCCGGGTTGATAAGCTGAATCGTGGTTATATCACAAACCGGAATATCTGACTCGGCCGTGATTGAACCTCTAAGGAGATGGTCCAAGGTGAGGGAGAAAGCCGGTTCTGTTTTTGAGTTTTCGTCCATGGTCGAAGACGGACCGGCCGAGGGGTCTTTGGTGATGCAATCAGCTTCGAACTGATCCAGTTCCATGAGATGTTGCAAAAGGTTCATGCGGTCAAGGGCAAGACAGGGGCGCGGAGAGTTGACATCCCTTCCTCGCTGCAATCCATTGTAGAGCGCATCTACGACCTCTGTGACCACGTCCAGTTTGAGTGTTTTGACGGCATCTTCATCACGATCGGCTGCAGCCACTGCGACCGCATTCTGTGTAGCCCGATTTACTTCTAGCGAAGTCATGCCCAGTAAATCCTCAACTGACCGATCCGGCCCGGCTTCAGTTGTTTCGCCGATTCCCTCTTGAAAGTATATAGGCGATTCAGCAGCGCAGGTATGAGGCTTTCTGATAGGGATCTTGCTTCCCTTTTTCTTCCGGTAGATCCAGGACAGCAGTTTGTACGCATGTGTCATGTCATAAGGGTCCAGATGGATCATGTCAATTGGCCTGCCATCGACTTGGCTTCGAACAAAAAGTTTCGGCTTAGATTTGAGCAATAATACGCAGAACCAGAGGCAGGTGCAGGTGGCAACCGACTTCTCATCGACATCAGCAGTGCCGACCATGGGCTGGCTGAGACCGGCTATGATAGGATGCGTTGCTCGATCAAAGGCCAGGTTGACAATGGCCGGGCGCAAGGTCATGTGGGAGGGCCTTAGGTTCTGGCATCCGAACTTGTTATCGCGTGTGTTTAGCCAATTGAGCAATATAGGTCGAGTCGCAGAATCATTAAGAAACATGTCCCAAAGGCGAGCAGTGTCACAAAACCCCAAAGCCCCTGCCATTTTAGTTGTGACTTGGTCCATTTTCTGCAAGTATTCTTTCTCGTAATCCACCCCCTTGATGTCGCATTTGGCGGGTGCCATGACAATCAACGGCTTTGGGACATGGACGGAATGCTCCGAGCTGAGTTTCTGTTCGACCATGGACGTAAGACGAGAGGCGGATATTGGAGACGGAGATTAGGGGGTGGTTGAAAAAGACGGAGGACCTGGCATAGACAGAAGAGTAGGCAGAACGAGTAGGCCGCGGCCAAGATCAAGGTAACAAGTGTGGAATGAGGAAAGCGCCGGCCGGGGTCGAACTGCGAAGAAGATGGGGCAAGGAGAGGAGTGGCCCTGACGAGTGAGGAAGGCGCCGGCCACGGTCGGAGAGCAGAGAGAACACGCACGAGAGTGAGTGGAAAGTGAAGGAGGTGCCGGCCACGGTCGAAAGCAGAGAGGCGAAAGTGAATCATAGATGAGGAAAGTGCTCGTCAGGGTCGAACTTGTTGGAAGCATATAAAAAGACAAGCAAGAGACTGCAATCAGGTGTTGGAAAGTGGAGTTGTGAACTAGGAGTAGACGCAGGAAGCATGAGCGAGAAAGATTAAGTCATGCTAAAGTGAAATCGGGACACCGCAAGCTCTCAAGATATAGAGCTCACAGGAATATCGTCCTCGGGAGAGTTCTTCTGAGTGCGACGCAACCAATCATGAAGCCTTGTAATCACGAATTTCTGTCCTAGAAGAGGTTCAGCAGGAGCTGCCATTCAAAATTGTATATGGTCGAGTATTTAGACAATATAGTACAGTATGTAGAGAGATGGGGAGACGAGGTTGTCAGGTATCAGGCAGACTTGCTGTCCTCCGCAAAATTGACAATGGTCGTAGTACAATAAATAGAGATGGATAAACCAAGCTATGGGGGCATTAGCCAGTCTCGCTGTCCTCCGCATAGTTGACCGTAGTCGTCCGTCGGCTCCGACGAACTGAATCGGTCTTGGCCCGCGACTTAGCGGGCTTAACATCCTCAGATGGCTCAACATCGGAGGCTGATGGGGTAGATGGATCAGGCGAGGCTTTGCGCTTTCTGCTGACTCGCTTTTTCGCAGTCGAAGGCCGCTCAGCGGCTTTGGCAGACCTTGTAGGAGTGCTGGGGGTGGCAGGTGCAATGTCAATATCGACTTCTGTTTCTGGTGGCGGAGCCTTTTTGGATGACTTGGGTGTCTTGAGCGCTTTGGTCCGCACAATCTTCTTGGGCCTTAACCATTCCTCCATTCCTGGAGGCCAGTACACCCTCCGCTCTGGGCCGCCCATGCCGACCTCTTCTTCAAGGACCGTTTTGGGAGGCGGAACTTGAGCTTCAAGGTCGACAAAATCGCCGTTCTTCTTCTTCTTCGGCTTTCGCGGCGGTCTGAACGGCTTGTTCTCGTCAGTCCGGACATAGGGCAAGATATCGTTGAAGAGCTCATGTCCCGGCAGTTTATATGTCCTCATCAACTCAAACACAGCCTGCTCTTTGTCTTTGGCTTCAATCATTAGATCCATAGTGGGATCACAAGGAGGCAAGACCCGGACGCGGTCACTGTGCTTCCGCCGTTGTGTTTTGGTGATGGCAGCAGAAGTAGGCTCGGAATAGTGCATTTTCTGCGTGATGTTCTTTCGTGTCCACGTAGCCTTGATCCTGTCGTAGAGACCGATGATATCTAAGGTACCCTCCCGAAGCTGAGAGGCATCGAAAATGATATTGTGATGATGGTAGTCGAGAACAAGCGGGATGTTCAGCTCCTCACATATAGGAAGCAAGTCATGCACCGACCAGCTCACATCGTCGTTCTCCAAGACAAGGCGATTTTTGACGTCTTGAGAGAGCTTCTGATAGTTCTCGCGGAACCGATCCAGCGTCGCCTCCCTGTCGCCAAATACACCGCCCATATGCAAGATCATTACAGCATCGCGATCTTGCTGCGGAGGCAGTTTGAGCAGCCGCAGCATCTCCGAGTGGTATTCCAAGTCCCTAACAGAGTTCTCCAAAACTTCTTTTCTTGGAGACCCTAACTGGGTGAACTGACCTGGATGCACGCTCACTCTGTGGCCAAGCTCGGCGACAAGACGCCCAACTTCGCCAAGCGCCTCAGAGGCAAAGGGGGCCAGCTTGTACCCATACTCTTTGTGACTTGCAAACGGAAACATCTCGCTGCTGAGACGCATAAATTTGATCCCGTATTTATCATTCCACCGTATCAGCTTCGTCAGATCGCGAGCATTAGTCAATCCCAAAGATTCCACGTAAGCTTGGCCCCGTGCGACATCAGGAGGCTGAGTCTGATCGGGCCGGTTCTTTGTAGCATGGGGCGGTTGCAAGGGGTCTGTAAGCGGATGCCGGTTCTCAAGAATCGAAGCTATACGGCAAGTGCGGGAACAGAAAACGGGTGGGTTCGAATAACGTAGATAAGTGTTCAGACAGGCCTGTGAAAAACACTGTGATTAGATAAAGCCGCCAATAACATCCCGGAAGAGCACTCACATAACCGATCCTTCCTTTCCAAGGAAGAGGGAGATAGCTGCTATTGACAGCCGGTGGCCGTGAAAGAGCTTCCTGAAGCTCTTCAGCCTCAACCGGAACGTCCTCGTCCGACTCGGGATCAATTGGTGCGCCGTCAAGCTTTCCATCGGGCGTGCCTTCTAGGCCATTGGTCTTTAGAGAAGTCGCAGATTGTTCATCCTCCGTTTTTATTGGTGTGTTTGGCGCCGAGGTTGCTGCCATTGTGGGGGATGAGCTTAGCGATCGAGCTGTAAATCGACTCGAGGAGGTTGTAAGCGTTGTCGCAAGCTTCAATGCGGATCGTCTTGCTGAGGAATGTGATGGGAGTGCTGTCACGCTATAAGCACGACGGTGAGAGGTGCAACCTTGCTTGCTTGTAGCGGCGATCGGGATCGCCACCGTCATCCATGACCGAAGCGCTGGAGAGGTGTGGCAAAACCGGGCTGGGCCGGATTCCACGGCGCTGTGGAAACGGACGGCATGCTGAACAAACCTCTCCTGAGGAAGGCGGCGTACGAACATTCAGCGCGATATAGAGATGAATAAGGATACGAGATAGTAATAATTCAAGCGGGAGAGTCGGAGACGCAATGGCCGCGGTGCACCATGGTGCGCATTGAGCGGGATCGGGGAAGAGATCGCGATCGGAGATCGAGGATGGAGTACAGGGATGACGCAGAGGGAAGAAAGAGAGCGATGCGGAGGTTGAGACGGGTGATTTGAGTCGGTGCTGGATAGGGTAAGCACTAAGTCTTGCCCCTGCGTTGGTGAGATTGGGAAGAGGCTTAAGCGGCCGCGAACACGAAGACGCGAGAAGCTTAGCGTCGCGGGTTTTCTAGCGAGGCCGAAGTCGATCACAGCCTTCCCACTCGCTCTCTACCTAGGTATATGGAGTACAGTACGCTAGTTATCAATGTGATTCTCCTACATCGTTGGTCATCATTCCAATTACATCAGTCGCATATCAGGGCGTTGTCTGGACTATCTCTTGCAAAACCGCCCCTCTGAGTCTTCTAGAGGACGCTCGCTCTTTGATCAGGCCGCTTCCCATTCAGCAGCCTGGTCGAGATGAAGTCATCCAAAGCTCAAAGACAAGGCAAAGCTACTAAGCAACAACTCTTTGTTGCACCCCCCGTAGCATGCAGCAGGGGTCTTTGTGTTATGCCTATTGTTTACGCTAACATTCCGCACTCGATTATCAGAGCTGACGACCCGGCCTAGATGGACACGCCATGGCATTCGGTAACCCTGCTGAAGAAGGTTTCCAGCATGCCAGAGGCCCAACACCGTTTATTTAAGACCATGCTACCTGCGTTTCCGGGCCCGCAGCACTGGCATCCTCTTCCTCTCCTCTCTGGGATCCGGGCTATACAAGAGCAGTGTTACAAAACTCTCCTTTGTATTGAGACCCTCCTTTGTGTTCATTGAGCTCATTGACCATTGTCACTCTTTATAGGGCTATTCTTCTTTGTTATATCACCAGGTACGTCTCAGTGTTGCCCTCAGCGGACTATAAAGCATCTCCAACTCCAACCTAGACGTCTAACTTGACTCTCCAGATACGTACAAACTTGCTTCCATTTTACAGCCGGGTGCTTCCAATCGTTCAAAACACAGCAACGCTTTCTTTCGAATCCAGACATCATCAAAATGAAGAACTTCTTCCTTACCGCCGCTCTCTTGGCCTCGTCCGCCTACGGTCACATCCAAATGTCCAAGCCCTACCCCATCCGCAGCCCTCTGAACCAGGCAGCCTCCGGCCAGAAGGACTACTCATACACCAACCCTCTGTCCACCTCCGGCTCCGATTTCCCCTGCAAGGGCTACGCCAACGACCCCTTCAGCTCCGTTGCAACCTACAGCCCAGGCCAGTCCTACGACCTCGAGCTCGCCGGCAGCGCTACGCACGGCGGAGGCTCATGCCAGATCGCACTTTCCTACGACAAGGGCGAGACCTTCCAAGTCATCCACTCCATGCTCGGCGGCTGCCCCATCTCCAAGAGCTACAAGTTCACGATCCCCACCGACGCCCCCTCCGGCGAGGCCCTCCTCGCCTGGAGCTGGTTCAACAAGATCGGCAACCGCGAGATGTACATGAACTGCGCCCAGGTCACAGTCGGCAGCGCCGCTCGCCAGGAAGGATTCACCGCGGTCTCCAAGAGCGAGGCATTCAGCAGCCTCCCGCCGCTGTTCATCGCCAACGTCAATGGCCCCGGCCAGTGCACCACTACGGAAGGCGAGGAGGTCAACTTCCCCATGCCCGGCCCTTCCGTTGAAGGAAGCCTCTCTGGCACCGGCTACAAGTGCACCGGCTCCGCTCCTTTCCTCGGCGGCAACTCCAAGTCTCCCAACAGGGATAGCGCCAGTGGCCCCGCGTCATCGACCACTAGCTCCAGCAGCATCATTTACGCGCCGCTGACATCCTCTACCGCCGTACCATCATCCTCATCCTCGTCAGTGGCCTCTCCATCTTCCTTCTCCGTCGCCACATCCACCCAGACAAACCCAACATTCCGTCCTGAGCTCCCCGTCGGCGCCGACAGCGGCCCTTGCGTCCCCGGCACCATTATTTGCGCTGAGGACGGCGCCAGCTGGTGGCTCTGCAACCAGGGGCTTCCCGTGCACATGGGCAGCGTCGCAGCAGGAACCATCTGCGCTCACGGCGCTATGCAGCGCGCTGACTAAATCGAATTCCATTTGATCGTTAGCTTACTTCGTCCGCTCGTCATCACATGCCGCTTGCTTTTCTAAGTCGGATTTACTTCGAATACCTACCTCCATGTACTACTTCTATTTCGTGCCTGTGATGTCGCCCAGGCTTTATTTACACTACCTTCGCTTTGGCTTCCCTGGCTATTATATTACTCCAGGGGCCTTTACTTACTTACATCTTACCTCATCGGTATCACGCTCGCTTTTTCTTTGTTCGTTTCTTGTTTCTTTTATATGTTAGCTGGATAGACTTTATCTAATATACATGTTCATCGTCTCATTTGACAGGACAGGAAGCCGTGGCCCCTGCGTCAAGATAAACAGCTTAGCAAGCTATATCTCATTTTGTAGCCCATCTTCTCACGTACGTGTATGGTTTCGCTGGGTGCGAAAAATCCAGGCTAGAGACGCACAAAAGAACTAATCTCACGGTTGTCTGTTCCAATGTCTATCAATGTCTATCAATATAGTCTTGATACAGGCTATGCTAATTAAAAAGTGCAAGGCGTCGACTTGTATCTGTAGTTTCGAGCGGTTCAACTCGAGGGAATAAAAATGCGCAGTGCTGCAGTGCTTTCAACGGATGTCGCGTAGGAGGTACCGTACCCAACGAGAAAAGGCAGCATACTCCCCGTATACCGTGGCGAGCCCAAGACATCGCTTTGCAGGCCAAGGAAAGCAAATCGCCACTATTGTGGTTGCAGCCATGCCAACATAGATCCAATAGTTGAGGTCCCAACGTCTGGGGGCCACCTCCGGTCTTATTTGCCCTCTGGTTTCCGGTCTTGCGCGTTCCCCAGTATCCGGTGCTCGATCTTTACCAGTCTCTGGTCCATGTTGTTCACCACCCTGGGCGAACTCCGGTCCTTCATGTTCCCCAATTCCTGGCTTTTCTTGTACCTTGGGCTCTATTCCATGTTCTCCAGGTTGCACTTCCTGTTGGTCCGCAGTCTTTGGCCCAGGTTGTTGTTTTTCAGGAGGTTGTAGTTCCTGCTGCCTTCCACTCACCGGTCCTGGTTGATCCTCAGGCCCTAGTTCCGATTTTAGCTGCCCCCTAGACGGTCCTGCGTGTTCCACCGGCTCCGATCCTGATTGTTCTCTAGTCAATTTTCGCTGCCGCCTAGACGGCCCTGCGTGTTCCACATGGGCCGACTCTGGTTCGTCCTCATCCGCTGAATACTCTAAATCCCCTTCCCCCCCAGCAATCAAACGCTGCCTCTCCATTGTCATGGGTTCATCTTGAAATAACCACCCTTCAGTAACCGGCCCTGTGTGGTGCGTGCCCGGCAGTTCCGCCTCCTCTTCCGTAAGTCTCGCTAATTCCGCGTCCAGATCCTTCGCCAATTCGATCGCATGCCGATATCTTCCCTCGATCCAGCAATTCTCAAGGATCTCAGGCAACCAACAATTGCCAGGGTCCGTGGGTGGAAGCTGTGATCTCAAAGGCCAGTTCTGTTGACCACTTTCCGGAAGGTGCCTGAACGCATAGAAGTCGTGTTTCCGACCCGTCATAACCTCCCACATGACGACCCCCAGTTGCCCAATATCCGTTCGTATTGTACAACCATTCTCATTGACCGTTGTCATGTCAATACCGAGTTTCAATGCTATGGAACTGGCGAAATCGCTGTACTTGATCCACATATCACTGTCGAGCAAGAAGTTGCGCTGGGCAATGTCAATGACGAGAACACATCTTTCATGAATATGAGCAAGACCCCAGGCCATCTGCGAAAACCAGCGCAGCACGGTCCGTCTTGGCACGGGTGGCCTGCTGTCGGCTTTGACATTCAGGTGGTGGTAGAGGTCGCCGTTTGCCATGTACTCAAGAGTGAGCTTGAATTCGGTCCAGTCGTACAGGTTGATAACGTGAGGGTGCTGTCCGATGCAGAGGTATGCCTCCCTTTCCAAATATAACTGATCCAGAATAAAAGCGAGCCGCGGTTCGGGGGTATCCCGATGTCGACGAGGGACCTTGATAACGCTTTCACGCCCTTCAGTGTCCACTCCATTGTAGACCACAAGGGCTGTGCTTCCCTTCCCGACCACCTTAAATCTGCGGTACTCATGAGTATATGCTATAGCCGCAAACTTAGCTCCTTCCGAAAAGATCACCTGCTCCGCAGCCCTCGGAGTCGACTCTTCAGACATCGTGATAATAATGAAGCACTAAACCGAATGTGTATGAGTAAAATAGATGGCTTCTGAGTTCGAGAAGGATAGAGAACCATGTCTGTCGAAGAAGCGAAAGCGAGAGAGATTGTGCGGCAGGTACACTTAGCTGATGCCCTCCGATCAGCTCCTGCATTTTGCAAGCCCAGCCTACCGGCTCCATCGCCAAACTCGGACATTGGTCCTACTCCATCACTTACAGTCCACCCTTGTCGTTTCTCCTGAGGATGTCAGTATCCCAGACATCCATTTTTCTGGCAGTCATCAGCTCGCAAGTTTGCTTGGGCGCCCGGGTCACGTAGTCGCATGAGCGGCTTCCTTCTGATAGTGAAAGAAATCACAGGACATGTCCTTCGCCTAGTTATATCAGGTCACTGACCTGATCTCTTTCCGGAGCAAGCGGAATGGATGCGAGATTTCGAGGGTCTGGAGGCTCAACCTAGGAAACAGATGGACGATCAGCGCATGGAACTAAGGAAGCAGGGGTGAAGCTTACTTGACCAAGACTTATAGCCAGCTCGAGGCAGAGGCTTGGCTGAGCGCAAAGCCCAATTTAGATCAGGATCCAAGCAGCGTCCGAGAGGTACTGCCCTAACGACCAGCGCTAGTCGAGTTCTAATGCCGGAGGTGGACGACTGTGAGTGTAAGCTGTCTGGACCATTGCTGAAACGTAGAATGTCCGAGAAAGCTAGGAGTTAACATGATGGATGTGGGCTCGCCGGCGCTTGAGTATTGACAAAGGGAGCGTGTTTGGCCTGGGGCTGAGACCGGAGTTCTACCACCAGGTGACAAAGCACTGCGAACAGCTTACAACTCTGCACCTACAACTGGGTCACTCAACCTCCATTTCCTTCCTTGAGAGAAATGTGGTGTTTTCGATGCTATATCCTGATTCGAGGTTCCTATGGGGGTCATCAACAGGTAGGTAAGTCCCCGGTTCTTTTGATTCTCAGCACTCTTCGAGACAGCGGTGCTTCCTTGAGTCTATTATCTTGTCTATGAGCAAGAATTAACATGAGTGACTGCAATATAGAATTTCTGGAAATACGAGTTTGATCACGAAACATGTTCCTTTTCCTCCTCCTTTGGAATCCGCACCCATACAAGCACAATGAACGCCGCAACCAACTGCGTTGCAAATGCAAACCACCAGATATCACGCAAGCCCTCCAACCCAATGCCGCCTTCACCATCGGGATCGACCCTCGTTCCAATCGCATCTGCAATACTCGTCATGATCGCCGAAGATAAGTTCTGGTTCGTTACCAAGAGACTGGCTGCACTGCCTTGGTACGACCTCGAGACATTACTCGTGATGAAGATCGACGCGGCCGCAAAGGCGAGGTCTGGACCGAACGTAACTAGTACAACACCAGGGAATGAGAGGGCCCAGTAGCTTGTGTGGGCCGTCTGAGGGATAAAAAACACGGGACCCATGGTGAAGGCGAACATGGCTGCGGTATAGATATAATGACCTGGGAAGATGTGCAGGGTGCGGCTGACGACCCAGGTTGCGAAGATACCGACGAGGGCGTTGGGAATAAAATACAAAGCGACAGTTATGGGTGCGACACCCTGGATGCGCAACCAGAATTGGGTGACATAGAATTGCCATGCTCCAAAAAAGGACCCGAAACCAAAGAAGTACGCCGCCATCAATGCCGTGAAGCCTGGCGTGCGCCAGAGGCGGTTCGGAATAAGCGGACGCGGTGCCTTGCTTTCCCAGAAGAACAAGGCCACGAGCAGCAAGACGCCTATGATAATGAGCACGTACGTGTATGGAGACCATGCCGCAACTGGACCCTGTGTTAGTCCAAATAAAAGACAAACACAGCCCCCTGCCGCGCAGGCAGCTCCGATATAGTCGAATTGGCGGAGAGATGGAGGTTCAGCCCCAGCTACATCGGCCGCCGGTCGAAGAGACGGGATACTGAAAAACGCGGCGACGCCGCAAAGGGCACAGAGTATCGCATTCGTACCGAAAATCCACTCTAGATGCGCGGATAGCGCACCTCCCTGCAGAGCACCAAGCGAATACCCTAGCGGTGCTGTTGCTGCAATCGCAGAAAACACCCTGTTCTTGCGAATACCGGGGTTGTAGAGACGACCTAGGACGCTCATACTCCCCGACACCAAAACTCCAATGGCGAGACCCTGCATAGCCCTCACGACAAAGAAAAGGATATACCGCTCACGGTTGAGCGAGAACGCACCGACGATATTCCACGCCGCGAGCCACGCATACGCACTCACCATGAGCAGCTTCGGAGGCGCCAAATCTGCCAACGACCCTGAAACAACGACAGAGAGTCCATTTGCCGTGTTAAAGGCTCCGACTATCCACGGCAATTGCGAGTTTGAGATTCCCAGAGCGTCGCGTATGAGCTCTTGCGGCGCAAGCATATCTCCAAGGAAGAACGAGAACAACATCAGACTGATTGAGCAGACACCGACCATGAACAACTCGGCCGTCAATCCAGACAGCTCAGGCGGGACGCCCTGCTTTGTCGGTGCTTGCACTGGGGACGCTGCCTCGGAATCGTTTTCAGTTCCCACATCGTGCCCTCGCGAACGAGATGCTGAAGGCCTCCGTTGCTGGAGGCCAATTTCATTGTTGACCTCGAGTGTCGCAATGCGCGAGATAGGCGTCTTTTTATTCCCCAGCAACGGATCCGGAGTCTGTGCTCCTGTCACCGGCGTTCCCCAACCCGGCGTACTGGCAATTGACGACCATCCGGGCGTTGGTGGTGCAGTAGAGTCGCCGCCACTGCCGTTGCCGCTGTAAGGGTCGCGGGATGCCGAAGCAGACGCAGATGCTGCAGGCTCGGTAACCGTCACGGTCGCAGCAGCGAATCCCTCGCTTGGGCTTGGGAGCCGAGCGTCGGCCTGCGGGTTTCCCATTTTGCCTGGCACGGGGAAAAAAAAGAGTATGAAGCGCCAGGTTCCAGGACCAGAGAGAAAAAAAATTTCCTCCCCGGTTTAAATACTCCCTCAAAAATTGTGCGATTATCTAACAACCTTCCGTCCGTCCCTCCATCAGCTGCGAGGGGTGGCGTGCGCGACGTACCCTGGTGGAGATCGGAGTCAGTCTAGTAGAGACGGCCATGGCATTTATTGCACATCATAGGCGCTTGATAAGGCAGAGGCAAAGAAAATATACGGTGAGACTCGGAGTTTCTCCTATGCTCTAACTATCAAATTGTCTCTGCTGCGGTTAATTAGGAGGATTTAGGGCATGCCTCCAGGCTCCATCCCACCTAGCGGCGCCGACTACTTATCAGGCTATCATTGTGCAGTGGGCGTCGGTTTCTTAGTTCATTGAGCCCAGCCTACCGTTCGGACCGACCGATCATCAGAGATTAGTGATGAATGATCTCCGGCTCCGTGAATGTGATGAGGAACAAACCTTGGTGATCATTGATGAGCAGCACGAGCTTCGGATATTTGGTGACGCGTCGTCGACCTCCTTGAAGATCCATGTTGAGGCTGTCTTACTCTCATTATTCTCTCGGCAATGCGATGTAGATTCGCAAGGATAGTACGTAGCCGAGTTGGTTTTTAGTGCTGAACAGCTGCCGACCGTAACTGTTAGTTCGACTTACAGAGTAGGGTTGTTTAGGGCTGAAGGATTCTCCAAGGGTGCCCAATTGCTGTCTAATAACCCACCTTCTTAGCTCCGTTCTAGCCTTCTAGTCTGCTAGGAGCTTGATTAATTTAAGGGTCTGACGGGCACTGGTTCTTATCTTCCTTCGGGAGCTGATGATCCCAGAGCTGCATGATAAGGTTGGCTAGAGATACCTGCTGACTTTCATGAGAGACCATGACGTGGACATATTGTATTGTACTCTTAGATTGTGGACGACATTCCAATCAATATTAAGATATTATTAGGTGGATATAAAAACATGACATCCAACAACAAACGCAAATCGAAGCCAAGCCGTACGTATATCATACAAGAAAACGAAAGTGAATTCATAAACCAAGGACCAACGTCATCGCCATCTTATCTTAGCCGTGTAGGTGGTATGGGTATAGCCGTATATTGTTTCGTTCAGTCGTGGTGCGCCTTACGACGCCCGTAATTGTTGTGGCTGTTTCGAGCCACAACCGCATTAAGATATTACCGTAGTCGTAAATGTTTTAACATCCGGTACTTGCTGTCCGCAGGCACCAGCGAGCCGCGTATTTTGCTCCTTGATGAAGAGACCACAGTCGGGGACGCGCGTTGCATCTGAGCCGAACGCATGCCGTCAATCACGATCGGCACAAGGCCTCACCCCCTAGTAGTTCCCGGTGTACGCAGAGTTACCGCCATACCCATTAGCCCCCGGCGCGGCAGGGTGAGCCGCATCAACGGGCTCATTCCTGCGACCAAAGCGATTGTTGAACCAGCCCTGCTTCTCAGCGGGAGCAGCGCCAGCACCAGTGGCGGCGGGGCCGGTCTCCATGTCGTGAGGGGT